>JAOYSI010005489.1:0-13510 GCA_025775065.1 Hiodon alosoides
ATATATAATTAGTTAGACAATAATAACATACAGAAATATTAATCTCCAGGCTTTCATATTCCATAACCATTGCATTGATACACATGGAACTGTAACACTGTTCCCTAATACCTATGTATGCAGTAATTATGGCAAGTAAGTGTTGTGTGTTTATGCCTATGTAAGGGAAATGTTAAATAACACTTAGTAAGTGTTTTTTTTTTCTCCTCTTCCTCACCTTAGTGGGGGTATTTTCAATTAAGTATTTCCTCAGCTTCTGTCCAAGCTGAGAAACCATCTGTCAATGTCAGAGGTCATTAGAGGGTACAGCTGTAGTCTATACTATGGCAGGAATAGATCCATTGTTTCCTGAGAATTTGCAAACGTTGACATTTCGTAAACAAAGAGTATATGCATGATTCTAGACGTTGTTTTGTTACCATACGAAAATATTGTCCATATGCATATATTGATTTAAAACACTGTATATGTGAATCTATGCATGAAATGATGCAATTGAAAATTTAAATGAGCAATTGATAAATTAATATTATGCAGGTTAAATACCCTCTATAAGAGGTTAGATACTGTCCAGTACTGTCCAAAGTCTAAAGGTAATTTTAAATAAATAACTGTTCAAATTCTAAGAAAAATTATCACTGAGATTTAAGCAGAGTTTCGTCACTTGAGAGTCAACTGAGATTTCAAAGAAGGGGAAGACTTTCACAGAGACCACTTTAAATTTAAGCTTATTTCTCAATAACTATGTAAATAGTATTCTATGCTTTTGTTTTAGAGCTTCCACAGAGTTTTAGTTCTGTAGCAAAACTAAAAATAATAAATACATACAACTAATTTCCCCCCACCCGCCTTATGAAGATTGCACATGTTTGAATTATAGCCTTTGACAATCATACAGGATAGCAGACACTTTTCAATGTAATCCAACATGTAAAGTTATGGTGCAGACAAGATGATGGCAAGCAGGAAAAGGGATATGGAGAATCAATACATGTAATAATCTCTTATTATGAATTATTATAATATATTGTAATATATTTTTCACATAGGCTACTTTAAAAAAGGTGATTCTATGTGAACAGATAGTGTATTGGATCCCTTCCCAAAACCTCTCTTGTCTTGGCTCTGGGAAATTCATCAGCAATATGTTCTTCGCCATTAGAAAGGGTCGATTTAAAACTGTTCATTAAAGGAGCTTCAGGAACTTGCCAAGACTGAAGGAAAACAAGAGGTTATGTTCAAATCACACATCCCCAGGGGAATTACTGATTTTAATTGCTGCATCTGGAAGACCTTTGACTTCAGTTCTCTTGCAGGAGTAGAAGTGCTCCCCCAGGAAAACACAAACTGATGAAGAAGAAACACTGCAGAGCCGTACTTGCGCTAGGGGATAAATCAATCAGTGTACGTCTAATGGGTATCTTTTACAGAAAATCTCCTTACACTATTGCTTACCCAAGATAATGCATCTCATTTCAAGCTGTATTGTTCCTGACTTAGCATTACTTCGAGTGTTGGCGTGACTGGAAGGCCAGCCAGTAGAAGCAGTCATCTAAACCAGAGTTTAAACATGAACGAGTCAGACAGCAGCTTCCCTTGTGTTTCATAGAGACACAAACCGTTATTGCTGCCATTACTGCATCGGTCAAGGGTTAAAAAAAAACAAAACCTGCCAATAATGAAAATATCATGAAAGTCAAAAGCTTCTTAACTCTGTCTAATATGAACCGCAAAATCAAAGATCTGACAACAAAGATCTGGTCCCTTTTTGACTAGAACTGGCTCATATGAATAGTCCTAAATTTTTTCAGGGGACAACAAATATTCTAATAAAAAAAATTAGTTTAGGTTAATTGAGCAGTGCGAGAATTTTTTTTTTTTTTTTAGCATATATAAGTGTCTATAAAATATATGAATAATGTGATAAACGGCAGCCTTTCTTTATAACCATGAAATGGATTTGGTGCAAGTCTGGTACAGTGGTTTACCACTCCCCATTCATAAGGTAGCATATTTGTCCTGGCAGTAAATAAATTGTATTTGGTAATTACTCAAATGCACACCAATATTGTACCAACCTCCATATCTGACAGACAACAGCTCACATATAAACCTGAGTATTGTATGGAAAAATGTATGAGAGCTAAGAACTTGGCTGACTGCTTGTTGTATTACAAATGACATAAATTACAAATCTAGTCATGGCTACATTTTTTTTATTTTAAATATCTGATCTCATGAGTAAAACGTGCATCAAACATGGGGAACCATCGATACTCAAATATACAATACCCTTCCAAACTGAAGAGACCTCAGATCAAGCAAAACGCACACCTTTTCCTTTGTATTGCAAGGCGCATGAAAAACGCCAAAAGAACTAGATTATTGCACATTCAAGAAACACACAAAAAAAACCAACCTTGCACGTCTTAGAATCAATGCTTTCCTGTATGTGTTTTCTTTGTGAGGTCAGATCTGCCATTTATTCTACATGTGAGGAAAAGGGAATCACAACATTCAAAAGGCAACCCCATTATTATTTCCTTTATGTGATAATTAATGGAAAGGGAAATCGTCAAATTAGTGTGTTAGTAATTGTGGGAATCAATGTGCCTGGCTTCATTAATAAACTGAAGCCATTACAAAAAGATGTGCAATTGTGATGTGTTTTCCCAGTGCTCCAATACCGGGTAACGTATGCATGAATTTTCTTAAACTTTGACTATGGGGTACTTTCTACTTGCACACAATACTGCACAAGCTATGGAAAAAAAGAAAGGCTCATTAGGCTTTTAAAGCCACTATCAATTCCCTCTAGGTACTTATTCAGTCAAACAACTGCTTTCTTTAGTAAAGGCCAAATTTAGATTTCACTTTAGTCTGTAATTTATGCACCCAAGCGCATCAGAGGTGAGTTATGGATCTTCAGCCTTCAAAATCTGCAATCTTAAGTGAAAATATTTATGTTGATTACCATGGATGGGGGTTAAAATTTTCCCATGTTACTTTTTCTCAATGTACTTTTTTATTTCAACCAAGCACAGGCTTTTGCAAACACTTTGAAATTATTATAGACAGTAATTACAAAAACTTTATTTACTTTTTATATTGCATGTCGGCAAACGAAAGCCACAAAAATGTGCTTCCGTATTCTAACAACCCCCTGGGCATAGTGTGTGTCATTATTCGCAAAAACAAACAAAAGGTGACGGTTTGCAAGAAAACACCTTCTTTATTTGTTGGGCAGAGGGGCTCATTCCAAAAGGGTTACTTGTTCTACAACAGAAATTGGTCAAAATACTCACGCAAATACTCCACTAGTTTGGCTCAACCGCGCTCCAAACATGCCCTTTAGACTTTCCCCTCAGGTACAGGCCTAAACTAAACAATCCCTGAGCCTTTTATTCTGTAGCTGATTGAACCAGTGCCTCCAGCTGTACCAATTACTCAGCTGAGGACTGTTGACAATCAGTATTCAGGCACAGAATGTCAGACTTGTTGGTCTTAAAGGGGCGGAACGGAGATTCCCTACCCACAGTGTTATCACAATATGGATTCGGCAAGTTGTACAATCAATATGTTAACACATTCCTCTTTTTTGGGGAATGCCACACAATTAAATGCATCTTTGTGTTAATCTTTTGCAAGTTCCAACAAATCACATTTTATTCACTGCCCAAAGTTTAGAGCACGTGCATTCACAATGATGTAATGTAACATTGCCCCACTTGCAACATTGCACCACTACATTTCAATTTAACCTCCTTGAATTAATTATAATAAGAATCCTTTCTTTAAATTACTATAGTTTGTGTAATGCTAATATTTTCATGAATGGGCTTCACTTGCCACTTGGCTTGCTTGGTTCCAATAAATAAATAATAAAATACTAAATCAGAAACATCGGGCAGCTTTCCATGGGGCCTAATTCATACACAACAAACTGGAATTACAGGCACCAGTGTCTCTTACAATTTAGATATGTGTTTTGTAAAGGTAAAATGCATATTCCCTTCACAAAACGCCATCTGTCGCCTCCCGTCGAATTATCCAAATTCGCTTTGCCTTTCATGAACATGTGTTTTGACTGTGGAAAATAATACAATTAGTGTAATGACAGGCCACCGATTCTCAGATCAGGATGCAAATAAAGGGAAAGGTCAACGTAACCAAATTCAGGATAACACTGCAAGAGTGCCTACAACATGCAGAGAGCCTCATCATCAAAGCATTTTATATCTCAGAAATAATTAGACCAATTACTGAATGGAAAAACCACTGTAGAAATTTAGGCCCTGATTTTTATCATGACTTCAGAGTGAAGAGTTCCACGTTTTTTACAGATAGCTGATCATACGCCTCTTAATAGGTATTCTGTACACAAACACGTTTTGTGGAACCAAAGATTGGCACAATTTATTAAATCTCCACCATGTTTATGAAATGTTTACTAGTAAGCTACTGTTAGCCATTGATTTAGATTTCCAAGTCCAAATCACTGATGCTGAGCCAATGGTGAAGATTTTCCTTGTATAGGAATGCACTTTCCAGTTCCCTGTTTGCCGGATCTACTCTGGTTTGTCGACATCTGATAAAAGGACAGTGGCATCACACGTCAGATGGCCTAATTATAAACCTCCAGGCGTCAGTCAGAGCTACACCGTGTGTAGTGCGATCAGTTGCACTGGATCCTATGGCCTTTGGGAAAGAAAATCTGACCAAAACTTCACATTAGCCATCTGTAAACTAACATCATGCAAAGTCTTATGGGGCTCATTGTAAATGAGCTTGCGACTGACAGTGACAGTGTATTAACCCCATTAACAGCAGAAATCAGCAGAGGGATTTGTCTGTAAAGGGCCCAGCAGCCGATGCACATCTTAAGATATTGATCATGTCAGATCTACCCTTTAATTACGCTCACCTTGATGTGTATAGACAATCAAAATCCTTTCTGATGGCTCTGGAATTGGAATGGATGAATTAAGAATACATTTATTCTATAAGTTCTGAAAGTTGTGTATCGCTTTGTAAATGCAAAAGAAAGTGTGCTGTTGAAGACAAAATATTTAACTTGATGATACATTTTTTCATTGAGCAGAAGGTGGACGTCTGATGTGTTACAGATCTGCCCACATTGGCATTTAGCAAATTACTGAATGTAATTTTCTCCCCAAGAGGCTTTAAAAAAAGCCATTAGACGCACTGACTGAGATGGCATCGGTTAAATTTAATCAAACCGATATTTATTCACTTGGCCATGGATGATGATCAAATTAAGGTTTTTATTTGTTCATTTTCAGGAGGTGTGGTCATGATGTTATCAAATATAAGACCTTATCGACCTCCTTGTCAACCTGTGTACTTATTCTCAAATACTCCCACTTGCGGACTCAACAGTTCATGAGCCATCTAGTGAAGATAAGTAACTTTTTTTTTAATTCTGAGAAAATGTAAATATTTACATGTAAATATAATTTAAAAATATAAAAAAAATATTGTATCAAGTGGGTTAAAATGACTGTGAATTCATAACTTTGCTCAGGATCTTCTCTTCAACCAATTCAGATTTTTTCGCTAGAACAGCACAGTGGCTGGTCATGCTAGCTATTGATCTCGGTCTTGTGTTTCCCCCTCACATTACGGATCCATTCTGCCCCACCCACTGCTTCAGGGTCTGGGTCGGAACTGCTGGACCGTCTCTACCCTTTCTGAGCAACAGACCAACGGCCCGTACCGCAATCTCCCAGAATTCCTTTCGCTAGGACACATTGACGAATCCCATTTTTCTGTTCGCGACCAAAGGGATTATAACTAATGCTTATTCCAGCTCTAAATGATTTATGACAACAATTGAGAAGCATGTTAGTCGGGGGAGTAAATTCATAAGAAAGAAAGTTCTAAAAGTTACACACTGCTGAGTGATAGAAAATCTGAATACAAGGCTGAAATATTCATTATTCATAATCATAATCATTATGGAAATCTTCCTTTCTCTTTGAAATCTATCATTAGGCTTCTCAGCCATTTTCTTTGATGATCTTTTTTTTTTTTTTTTAAATAGCATCTTTATTTCCTTTATTTGTTTTGGTTTAAAACAATGAACAGCTGAAACGTTTTTAAAAAAAACATTATTTGTGTGCGAGTGGTGAAAAAGTTGACTGGATGATGTTGGAATCCACAGAGAAGGGAACACTGGACCATCTATAAAATTAATCTTTTATTTTTTATGGTACCTGTTGCAACAGGTGAATTATAAAATGTTAAGATTCCATACAAAAAGCAATATGCACTCCTCCATCCCAAGCAATATCTCACTTTAAGAATGTTTTTTTTTTAAGTGTATTATAAATACATATTATTGATAATTTTTCATTTAATTGTTTAGTTTTGAGACAGCAAAAGTTTTTTCTATAAATTTATGCTGAGCAATGGAAATTTGTTAGAGAAATTATCATGGAAAATTGTCATCATACCAACTTTAGACTGTCTATTTTTCCAAAATATGTTGTTGCACTGTAAAATACTTCTTTAAGTATTACTTCACTGTAAAATACTTCTTTAAATATTACTTCACTGTAAAATACCACTGTTATTCTGTGTGCTTTTCAGTTTCTTTCCCATACCAAAAGCAGCATCCTTGTGAATGACAAAAAGGTATCTCTTATTTATTGTAAAAAGGAAAGTAAATATTTTTGTCAAAGACATCCCTTCCAATATTCACTCAAATTACAATAAATAAAATCAAATATGTTCACTGTGAATGAAGGCATATATGCCGTATCGGTATCTGAAAATGGGTTTTCAATTACGTGTTTTACAAAGTCAATTTAAAAAACAATATGAAATTTTGCTGCAAAGCCAATATTTATTACTAATAATCTTCTTAATTGGTAATAAAAGCACCACATTCTTATCAGTTTCTGACAGTATTGCATTCTCAGAAGTCTTGATTGCCAATGTCATGCTTGGAAGAACCGTCTCATTAAATGGATAAGAAAAATTACTGTTTGTAATTGGAAATCAAATTACAGGAACTTCTTCCCTCCCACCACTCCTCTTGACCCCCTCAGCACGTGTCCAGTACTCCTGTTGTTCATGGCTCAAGAATATGTGGTTGAATCCCAACTGCAAAGCCCTATGCAGTCTGACAACCTACTGTTTATTTTTAGTTTTTTTGCGAAACAGTACTGAAACTGCCACGATTAAGGACTGAGCGCAGCTTTCGACACAGCATGGATTGGTTTAAACCACACCTATCTGACAGACAACAATTTGCAACCTTCCTGTCTCCTGGGGAGTCCAGCACAACTCATCCCCCCGTGTCTTTGATGAACACTAATCTTATGAAACTGAACAGTGACAAAACGGATCATCTACTGCTGGCTATTTCGACTAAATCAGTGGTTTTATAGTCAAGTGGTGCTTTTCGATTCTATTTCCGGTCTTGTGAAGCCCACATTATTAAAGCGTAATTTTATCATATTAGAAACATTGGCATTCCTGACCATTTCTTATTGTTCACAGATTCTGAATCTCAGCTACTCACATTTCTCAATTCAAGACTTCACTGTTGTAATGTACTGTTATGAGGGCTCCCACCCAAATATATATATATATATATATATATACACTATATAAACTTCTGGATGTCGCTCATACTCAGATATTGCCACACATCACATTCTCCATTGGTTGAATTGGGTTCCTATCGAGGTTTGTATTATGTGCAATATTATTCTGCTCACGTACAAGAAGCTCAAAGCTCTGTCTCCGTCTTATCTCCCTGAATTTCACCAAGCCTATGTGCCCACTTGAAGTATCCACTCAGCTGATTACGGTCTACTCCTGGTGATCCCGAAAGCAAATTGTTGCATGCTTGTTAATGATGCCTTCTGTGTTACTAGAACCACGCTTCAGAACTCTCTCCCATTACAGAGGGTGAATTTTTCATCTAGGATAAAAACTCTGTGTTTATGTTTTATGTATTTTTATGTAGGGATTTAAGTACATCCTTACGTGTGAGCAGAAATAAATAAATATGCCCAAAATTGGCCTCCTACAAGCCTGTTTAGTATCCATTTGAGGACGAGATGCGAAGACATCAGAATATTCTATCTCAGTTAAATACATTGGTTTTATTTGGGTTGAAAAAAAACTTACAGCATTATTCTGTTCCACATATCCATCTCCGCAGAGAAATGGTGAACACATAGTCACACAGAATAAGTAGCTTCCTCTGAACATCTGTTCAATCATTCTGAAGTACTGTTTAAAATGTCCAATATGCAATTAAAGAAAATTAAAAGTGTTCTTCTAACACAGTACTTACTGCTGATTTGTTCATAATTACAGTATGAATATGTTAGCCAGGTCTCTTCTAGAGTTATTAGGCTTTGATGCAGAACTACTGACAAGGCTTCAGTTCTGAAGTTGAAAATTATTAGCCCTAATTAACTGAAATAACCGACTTAGCTATTTAATAACTAATTGAAGGATAATTCTGCAGTCTGACACAATGCAACAAAGACATTGCTCACAAAATTCAGTGATTTAAAAAAACGAGATTAAATAAGTTCATTGTGGCATTATCGCTCGTCCAGACGTGATCCAGGCTTGTCAGAATTTAATGGATCAGCTTTTTACGACATTGCAACATAACTGTCTCTCTCAATGATGAGAAAATGTATCTAATTCTTCTGACCACTAATTTAAAAAAGCGAAAGGCATAGTGCTAAGACACATTTACAATTTTTTTTCTCAGGTCATCGTGTTGGCGATTTTCTTTCAGCCAGTTGATGTACAATTAAAGTCGATGTACAATTTCTAATGCAAACGAATGTTATTACCCAGCCAATCAATTTTAGTTTTTCTGGGTATTGTATGGGTTAATTCAAAAGCCAACACGTTAAGTTAATTTGTTGAGGCATAAAAAGGAAGAAACACCAGAAATCTATTATCGTGATTTTCCTGTCGAAGTGACAGGAATCTCTTGGAATTTTAGGTGGGCCACAATAAAAATAACAGGTCTGAATTTTCTTTTCTGTTTTTTGGTCTAGTGTCTGTTCTAGTTAAAGAGGACTGTACTAGCACTAATAAAAGTGGATTGAGAAAAACTCAATGAAAAAGCTTTTTGAAGTAGAGGTCTAGTACGGTTAACAATTTTTTTCATGAAACACATCAAACTGAATGTTTAAGATGGACCTCATCCGTTGAATCAGAGATCAGTTTCCTTTGCAGACAGGAAGAGCCTTGGTGTCATCAAAAACAAACTTTACTAGATTTCTCGAAAACATCAGACATTTTCTTTCTTGGTTCAAATTCAGCCTTTCCTCAGTAGTCACACAACCTTTTCTATCCCAGCTACACTACTCCTGTTGGCCAGCCTTCTTACTTGTGCTATGAGCTGAAGAAGAATGCCTCAGCTTTACTAGTCTTCCTAACCCCAACACACGGCCACAAAACACTTTTTTTTTTACATAAATACTACCAACAGCATACACTATTAAGTTAAAAACTCAAGGGCTGGCCTAGCAAAGCGTTAGTGTGCAGCCCAAAATGTATAACCCCCCACCCTGTTTCCCATGTAACCTCCTTCTGGAAACCCTCTCCTCAGATCTTCTTATCACTGGCCTTCCGACATTGAAATAATACGCTATCTATTAGAACCACCCAGCCACTCTTTGATCAAAGAATTTCACCTGTTTAATTAGTCATTTCATTAAAAAAGAAAAAAAAAAAACATGTTTGTACATTCACAACACATTGTACATTTGGTTAGATTGGCCTAGCATTGAATAGTGTCCAATCTTTGTGAAAATTCACCTTTGGATACACAACTACTAAAAATATCTTTAAAAAATGGACGGCACTGATCGCTAAGAGTTTTCCTGTGAGTCTCATTGAAACACTATGAAAACATTGTAAACTTTAAAAAAAATGGCTGCCTTCAGCTCTTCGGTTGCACTCACAAAGGAGGATAAATCACAGAGACGTAGTGCCAGTCAACAAGATTCATCAGGCTGACAAGTGCTCCACTTTAATGAAATAAAGCAAGGCTTACGGCGCTCTGGCCCATTTTTGGTCTGATGCAGGAACAAAAGAGTTTTATGACACCCTCCTCTTCACTCAAGCTCAACACCAGCCCGCCAAACTTCTTTTCTTTTCCCGGTACCCATCTAGGGACCACTGGGGATAATTTAACACTAATTACTAATAAAATACTGTTTTTCCAAAAACTATTATGATATATGTTAATGTATCAGACTAAATTAAACAATATATTTCTGTCTTAATGCTGTCAAGTACAGACTGTCTCGAAGTAATTGTACAATGTGCAATGTCTAATAGAACATATTCAACAACAATCCATTGGCGTTTCAAGGGAATTTGCTAAATAATTTGCAAATATTTAGCAAAACAGCTATGATTAGAATGAAGTGTTAATATGACTGCATAATGGAATGCAAGACACTAAATGTAATAATTGAAGCTGGCAAGTAAAAGTGTGTGTGAATGACAGTCAGTGGTGCATTTATAGCTACACTGTGTCTTTATTATAACAAATAGGTGTGTGTGTGTGTGTGTGTGTGTGTGCGGACAGACACACACACACACATGCAAGCAATGTCTTTACTCTAAATTGTAATTAGACAGCTTCTGATCAATCTGAGGAGGCAGCAGCAGAGCAGCTGGATGTGAGATTTCTATAACACAATAGGGGCACATAATTCAGGTTTCATGCACTTTAATGTTGATATGTTCTGACTATTGCTGGATACTGCTTACAGAATCTAAATTGATAAGTCAATGAAGGACACATTATCCTTCATCAGAGAAACCGATTGGATAACTAGGTAGTTCTGGCATTCCATCTTATTGACAAAAGAGCCTTGTAAACACGTGCAGTAATCGCTGAGATAGGAGGGCAAATAAATGAGAATGTAACCTGAGATGAGCTCAGAGACAAATGCTCTATACCAGTGCCCCTTGAGAGACCATGCTGGATTGGAAATTATACATAAAACCACCAATCTCATGTCCTTGTCTGCAGTATTGTAGGCTTCCTACCCCGCAAACATATACCCACTCAGGGCATCCATACATACAGGCCAAAACAATTTTAATTAAATTGAAAGTCTAAATAGGTCCTTGAAAACAGATACATTTCATTCAGTACAATTCAACCGGGTTTACTGTTACACTAAGTGGATTAAGATACATGTACCAGCACTATTAAAGTATACCGTTAGAATAAAACATATCGCTAGCTAGCTGCTCCTCGGTTTATAACGGACCTGGGTGTTCTGGTTACTCTTCTCAAGCTTTAGTTGAGTTAAAAAAAGAAGTCTGGTAACCGAGAAGTGAGAATTCAACAGTATAGGGTCTTTGTGGCTGGCTCACTTCAGTTCTGGCTTTTTTTTTTAAAGTTATGGTTAGTTTCTTTTCTTTAATTAAGGCTTAATCAATTAGTTAAGTTTGCTTTGGCTTTTCTGTTGTTTGGATTATATTTTTCTGCCGCATTTTGCATGTTTTCTCTAGTTTGTTTTTTGTGTGTGTGTGTGTGTGTGTTTTTTTTTTTTTTTTGAGTCTCCCATGGAATATAGTGAGCAGTGGATTTCTTCCAAGCAGTCTTCCGTGCAGCGGATCTAACCTGGCCGGTTCCAATGATTGGAAAGGGAAGGTGAGGCACGTCGCCAGCAGACACGCCCTCTAGTCCTGGGAAAATGCCCAGGGAAGACTGATTGACAGCCAAGCTATGGGAGCATGCCCAGAGTTGGAACCTCGTTGCACACCTGAATGTGGTTGTGGGGATTCTAACCACACTCAGGAGCTAGCATTTAGTTAAGCATTCAAAAGTGCCAGCAGTGATGGCTGAGGAAAATACGAAGCGAGAGGGTTTTTACAGATGCAGAAGTCTTTCGCTGGCTGTGTTTTGTTGCTTTAGTATTTTGATTTTAAATTAGTTTTTTCATCAAAGGTAAGGTTCTCGTTCATTGTTTTGTTGCATACATCCAAATTATTCCAAATTATGCCAATTAAAACACGAAAATCTACCATTCGTCCGCCAGTCTCGGACCACCTCTAGACCGGACACGCCCTAGCGGGCTACAGATGACAATCCCACCAACAGTGGGCTTCTGATGCTGTGGAAGAGCAGTAGTGTATTCCCTGCTATTGGGCAGACCGCAGTCTGGCCGCGGGCCGAGTGCCTTCTAGTTTGCAGATGGGGCCCAGTAGCTGGTGGGGTGTGTAGGTTGTGTGGCTGGGTGGAGAGCAGACACCCGTGCTTCATGGTTCTAGCCCACTGATGTGTTATTCCCCATAGTGTGTTGTTACATGCATTTTTGTGGTGTTTATATATAGTTTTATTTTTTCCTGTGTCCTTGGTGTCTCGGGGGAAACCACCGGCAGAGGCACAGGTCTTATTTTATTTTTGTTTTACCCATTCTAGACTAATTTGGCTTTTTACAGATCCGTATTAAAGATCTGCATGATTTTTCCATATAAATGGAGAACTATTGGTCTGCTGCCCAGGTGATGGCACCGAGGCGTCTTTTGTTTTTATTTGTTTTTATTGTTCACTAAACAGCAAAGTAAAATCGTTCACCAGATCATCGTTTCCTGCATCCAACTTGATGCGAATACTGCTGAAGTCTTGACTGCCGGCATGTCTCTGCGTATACATCAGAGGGTGGTGAGATCAGCTCTGACCGTGGCCCCAGATGTTTCGCAGCAAGCCCCACCTCAGGCTGACGTCCTGTGCTCACAGCTCCACAGGCACTGACTGCCACACCTGTGTTTGCTTCCTGTCAGCTCCACTGCTTTCCACCGTTCACCCAGGCCAACATATGCAAATGCACTCTGCACAAATATGTTGTAAACAATCTGAGAAAGGTCAGCCTGCACAGACAATTGATAAATAACAAAAATTAAATTAAAATAAACTTCAGTGAGGAAAAGGAAAGGACTGCAGGAAATTATTAACTTTTAGTATTAACTTTTCCTAAAAATAAATTATGCCCCTAAATGTTTGCTAAAATTTACTAGCACACCTGCTGTTGCTTTATTTCTCATTGATCTGATTAAAATTTAATCTTGGAATTATAGTAAGCACAAACTGTTTTCAATTTAATTTCCAAAACAGTTAAACTAGAAAGACGGCTACCAAATTGTGTTAACAAATGGTTTTGGAAGTAAACTCTAAAATGGAAGAAAAATACGGTTTATACTACTTTTACTTTTATGGAACATTTCACAGCACACGACTTGCTGGATCATATTTAACTGTTTGTTTCTTTTTTTCGAAATTTTTTTCGAAAAAAATTTTTTTCTCTCTAAAGGAGTAGCCACAGATAGACATTAGAAACCTTGTCTGAAAATACATAGAAGTAGTTTGCAGCGAAGGGCTTTTCTGGTTAAATTCATAATTACTCAATCTGAATGATTATGCATACATTAAATCAATAAATTAAAGAGCTGACAAATCTCCCAAAAAAGTACATTAATA
>JAOYSI010005490.1:0-13509 GCA_025775065.1 Hiodon alosoides
AATTTAACTGTTGTTCCCCCCTGTGCCCCCCACTTGAAAATAATCTGGATCCGCCCCTGCACCTACTGCACGGTACACAAGTTGAACCAACTCCATTCACACTTATTAAACAGTGCAGAGGTAGAACAAACCCCATTTATACTGATTACACAGTGCACAGATAAAACAAACCCCATTCACACTGACTGGACAGTGTACATGTAGACCAAACCGCGGGAGGAAGACCAAACCAAGACCAAGATCAACTGGCAAGAGAAATCTGTCATCAAGGCATGGTTCATTGCATGGCTGTCATTATATAGTAGTTGTCATAATCCAGTAGCCAGAGGAATTGTGATGGATGTGGCCGCCTATGAGATCTAGTGCGGCAGAGTTTCACCCACCCACTAACCTGAGGCCCATCTGAATGTGCTCCTTCAAACCTGTTGCTTAGCCATCCAGGGCTAAGTGTGCTGCAGCGGCGGCTGTGTGGGAGTGGGACCATAAAGCTCACACGTCTCTCCTGTCCCTCAACATGTCCCAGTTTTACGATTTACGTTTTCACCACCCTTCCCTGGATAAGAGCGCAGAATTACTGCCTACGCAGAACACCTGTCTACTGCCTCTGCCTACCTCTACCCCTTTGCCTAAGGCTCAAAACAGCACAGCAGGAAACTTTTGTCTGACAGATAAGAAGCCACAGCTGAGGTCAATGTGATGTCATCTTTTTCTTTTCTCGCCTAGTGGTGGGCTCAATCCCAATGTGACTGCAGATTAAAGTGGGGAATATTTTCTGCCATTATTTTAATGGGTCTTACTAAACGGCCCGGGCTGTCTCTCCCTCCTCTTCAATACTCTGGGGGAAAAACAGGTTATGAAACAGCAATGATTTGCATTCAAACAAAATGGCAATTTGGAGTTAAAATTATGCTGAAATTACTGCAGACATAATGGGACACGTAAATAAAGGGAGGAAGTAAAAAAAAATATATAAAAAAAAAACAGATTTGAAAAAGCCAGCGTTTCATTATTTTACCACACATTTGACTCCAAGATTGTCATTAAAGCAAATAGTTCTTGGAAATGGGAAAAGGCAAGTCCTCAGAGCTTTTTTAACGAGTAATGCGCAGATAATCATGATCCCCAGTGAGGCCGTGTGTCACCACCGGATCTGTCGATTGGGCTTCAGCATGCCTGTTTCACACCACTTTCCCTCCTCAGAAATGCTCGCCGGGCCGTTTTGCACCCTGCCGCCTCAAAACGCGCAGCTCGCCCTTGCGAATGCTGAAAAGCATATTTCATTTCATGGCCATAAGTGGGCAAGGATATTTTCAGGGTTCTCCTCTCGATAACCTGACGGAAGAAATGTCGTAGCAAAACGCAGAAGCTGCAAACTCTCGAACAAGGAGGGGATCGATCTGCTAAGAGTGCGGCTTAATCAGCTGGCTGGCTTTGTGTCTAAGTGTCACGCACTTCTGCATATAAATTTAGTGGGCCGGTGTCAGCCCAACTTCTGTTACTGTGGTCCTTTTTATACTTTTCAGTTTCTTTCTCTTTTTGCCGCACCAGATAAGGAACGGTGACCAGAACGGATTGCTGCCGAGCGGCATGATGGTGGGAAAGGGGCATTTCAGCCTGCCGTGTGGCCTTGCAGCAGATTTTAGTACACAGCAGCATGGAAAATGTCTCCTCTGCTGACAGCCCAAGGCAAACCGGAGTTGGTTGCAAGCCCTGTTTACATGGCTTTGTTTGGCTAATTGTATTAAAGGGGAGAGCAAAGGGGGCTGGTGTTGAATAGGCTCTTTGTTAGCTGACACAAGCCCAAATTAGATGGATATGGGCCCAGAGTAGGTTTTTACCAGGCTCTAATCTCCACATTAAATAATGTACGTTTCTAAGATTATTTTTGTACGTTCTGTCAGTGGATGTTTTGAGAACATATCCATGCCCATGTTGCCAGAAAGTAAAAGAAAGAAACCTATTCCAAACGTTTTCACAGCGAAGATAGTGTCCGCAGAGGTATCTAGAGTGAGTAAATTTAGCAGCATTGAAGTAGCTCTCTTTTTTTTTTTTTAAAGACTGTCTTTAGGAAACCTTTTTAGGTAGTTAGGTTGTATTGCCTAGCCAAATAACCGACTACAGCTTCAACTCTGGAGTGTGTTCTTCTCTCTGAAGATTCCTCTGTCACTAAAATGGTACGGTATTCTGGCACCTGAGAACACATTTATAAATACAAATACATTTAGCCATTGGTTTGCCTGTGTGATGCATTCATGAGACTGAACCTTTAAAATGGCTTATGTGTTTCAAGCATTATTGACTGAAAGAAAATAAAAATACAACTGTGGCACTAAATATCTCCTAACAGGGTAAGTGTCGTATTTATATAAGATGAATGGGGTATTAACTGAGTGTTAATATCTATAGTGAAAATGACCAATCTCTTAAAGGGTGCAGTAGTGTTAAAATCCCAGGGTTGGCAAGCATTTAGTATTCTAATTATCAGGACCACTGACGACGATATGTTGACAAGTCTGCAGTCCAATTGATTGGCCCTATGTGGTGAACAAACATTATTGACCCGATAAGAGGAATATACTAACATGGGCCTAACCAAAACCCTTTCTTCCCCAGCTGAAGGCCCTGGGCCTAATGATGAAGCCCAGCAGCTGCAAAACTGGTTCAAGCTGGTGTTGGAGAAGAACAAACTGGAGCGCTATGAGTCTGAGCTTGTGATCTTGTGAGTTTGGCCCATTGGAGTTTTACTATTCCTGTGGTGTATACAGCAGCAGCATCATATTAATGATGTACCATGTAATTAAAAACCTCTTTCTCTAAATACTTTGATAGAAATGGGCTCAACAAACAATGGATTTTGCATTGAGTTATTAATATTAAAATAAGCTGGCAATTATTTTATCTTAAGATAAATACGATATATGAATTGGCTATACGTTTCATGGGTACCGATTGTCCAGCGCTACTGGTCAAGCCTTTTGGCTCAGTTTATGTAACGTGAATAATCGTCGATCAAATTAATTTAAACTACACATCCCATAATTACAACTGTGAGACGGATCCGGGAGTAATTTGGTGCCTTCACTAGAGGCAGAAGATCAGTCGGTACAGTAGTGAGATGTTAGCAAATGTTGTTTATATAGGAGAACGCAACATTTTATTTGCCAAGATGGAACGACTGTTATGCAGAACGGGGGGCAACCCCACATACACTGGCCGATCTTAACCTGTCACAGCCCTCCAAAAGAACATTGAGCTACCATCTTCCTCTGTTAAGAAGCTGGATCGGCCTTTGGCCACTTTCATCCCTCTGATAGTTGCACCGTTAGACAATATAAATAATTCCACACCTAGATAACGGTTAAAAATGGTGTAGAGTGTATAGATAACGCAATACTTTTAAACAGTGTGACGTGTTGAGAGGCCTGTATGGAGACCCCAGGTGCTAAAACGAGCCCGGCCAATCATTTTCACACCGTGGTGGTGTGGACGTGCCCATGCTGCGGAACGGCCCATTCTGTGGGTTTGGCCCATGCAACGGTCTGGCCCATGCTGATTGGCCCAAGCTGAGTGTTAGCCCATGCTATAGGTTGGGCCCATGCTATAGGTTGGGCCCATGTTGACAGTTAGACCAATGCTGACGGTTGGCCCATGCTGACGGTTGGCCCAAGCTGAGGGTTGGCTGATACTGACGGTTGGTCCGTGTTTCTGTCAGTGCCCAGGAGTTGGAGCTGGAGGACACCCAGAGTCAGCTACAGCAGGAGCTTCGGCGCCGGATGGCCACGGACGGTGAGAGCCTGGTCCAGGGACATGGGGTATATAGGGCCTCGTAGCCAGGGTTCAACACCAGAGAGACGAGAAAAGTCATTGTGCTTGATAAGATTGCTCTTGTGTAGATGCAGATGCATCAGAACTGCAGTAATTCTATATTAGATCTGAGAGCTTTCTCTGGCAATAACCTTCACACCAACTCCATGGAAACAGCCATCAACTCCTATTTTGTGTGTTCTCAATTACAGTGACTTAAACAGCCTGTAATCCTTCCATTAATACATGCAGCTAGATATTTCCTTCTTCCGTTGGGTCAGTACTGTGGCTGCCTCCCTCTTTCACTGTTTCAGTTTTACAACAGATTGTGTAACACTCTGATCTTAAATTACATATATTGCTTACAATTTTAGATTCTGTTTATACAGCTAGATTTTTAACCAACCATTTCAGACTAGAGTCTTGAGTTTAAAGGGCATAACAGCTGATCTCCTTGGATTTCCCTACCCTATCCTATCCTATCCTATCCTATCTTATCCTATAACTTAATTTATATACCTGCAGCAGCTGTGTGGATTTTATAAGGCATGGCTTAGTGCTGTTGATTAAGAAACCCCATTGGCTTTCAGCTCCCCAGCATGTTTTTTGACTGACATAATCATGGTGACCTCAGAGCCAAAGGCTGCGACAGTCCGCTCTCCTTGTGCCCCATTGCAGATTCCAGGAAGGGTCCCGGCGAGCTATCCGAGGAGCAGCTGATCTTCACTGAAATGATGAGGGTGGTGGAGAAGAGGGATGCACTGGTGCTGCTGCTGGAGGAGCAGCGGTTGAAGGAACGGGCAGAAGACCAGGACCTGGAGAGCATGGTGCTGAACAAGGGCTACCAGTTCCACTGGACCTGAGGCACCCTCACACCCTCGCCAAATGGCTGGACCTGTGCTTTAATAAGTAATGTCTGGTGTCGCGACATCAAAAGATGTTGTATTCTATCTGCCCAGTTGTTCTCTTGCCAGAATATTAACACAGAATTTAGATGCTAGTTATGCCAGAACCATCATTTGAATCATTTGAAGGAATTAACTCAAACTAAGCAAAATAAAAATGTCAGAGGGACACTGGATATAACCCTCCCTATATCTCCATGTCCATAATATGCACACCCTCACCAGCGTGACTTTGGCTTTTTCCCCAGTAATGCAGCAGTTTCTGTAGCGACTGCCGCTTCACTGGTGATGGGGCTGCATACAACGCACTGACAGCACGACAGCAGAGAGACGATAATGTAACAGGCGGATGGCATCGCAGCTTTCCACAGATTACCATAGTGATTATTTACTTGCATAGCAGAAGGTTTGGTGGTGTATCCCTTTATAAGGCTGGGTTTGCTGAAGAAGAGGAGCAGGGCCTCTGCTTATGTTTCAGCCCCTGTCCAGCAGTTTACAAGAACCCAAAGAGCAGTGTCCGAAAAGCGACTCGTACAGCAGCGACTCGTACATGTCATGTGTTCTACTGTTTCATTCACAAATCTGTATGACATACAGCCTCTCAATCTTACCTAGTTTTAGTCCATTAATATTCTAGTTAAGGCCAGCAGCAGCAAGTTTACTTACTGAAACATTTCACTCTCCATCATGCCAAGCTAAACTATGACCAAAGACAGTCCTTATTCTGGCTGTATGTTTTATTTATTATTACTAATGAATTGACCAAATAGCAGTATGGTTCATTTTATTGTCTTCATTGCTAATTATATGAGGTTTGTCTCGGTTTTAAGTGGTGCTATCATTTCTCTAATATATTATTGGATACGAATAATAAAGTCCTGCATCACAGATCCCAGTGACAAAAACAAGCTGTTCAACTATATCTGACACAGTATGCAGTACTTTCACTAATAACGTGTATTTTTCAATAACGCAATGTATTTTTAACTAGTAAAATGTATTTCCACTGCATTATCCAAACTAAAGCTCGTTTCACAGCCAATAATTGTGATCTTCATTTTCTTTATTTGTAAACTGATTTTTACATTGATAATTATTGAGTACTGTTGTTATTATATTAAAGTATTTAAATAAGAAACAATACCACGTATATCACGATACCAAATATCTGACCTGAGGGAAATTCACTTCCACTACCGTACTTTTTTTTTATTTATTTATTTTTTTTTGATGGATCGGTTTGACTTCCAATTTGTCTAAATTTCTAAGGATACTACTTTCCAAAATGGTCTGAATACTGGCTCAGTGAGTATATGTTTTGTACATAAAGCAAAGTTAATGTGAAAGATATATTTCTTGAAGATTAAAAAAAAAAAAAAAGTGACATTTTGTAATTGATATACAGTTCGGTAAAAGCATAATATATTGTTTATCCAAGCAAAAACGCGAAAATACAGTCTACATTGTTACTCTTAGTCCCATATGTTACGATGCTTTATATAAAAATAGAATAAAGCTCTTGGAATGACCGCGAATAAATAAGTAAGGCTGTACTGGTTTGGGGTTCCGCTTTCAATCGGGGTTGTTTCAAATGGCGTAATAATAATATAATATAATATAAATGCATTTGTCAATGATTTAACCGTGATTGCGAATGGAGATGGCTCCCGGGACTGAAATCGCCGTGTATCCCCAAATCGCGCGCTGCGTAAAGACAGAGAGATGACTATTTCCCCGGGAAAGTGGGGAACTTTGGCTGGAAGAAACGTCACAAGAAGGTAACTATATTATTCAGTTTTAAATATTTTGCTTCAAATATATATACATTAGATGAAAACTAATTACATTAACCGTTTATGCTATATTTTCATTTCGTTACCTTTATTAAATGTTTTCTGTATAATAACGGTAATTTTAAATAAAGTAAATTATCAGTCTGCTACTGTAGTTTTAAATATTGTACAGATGGCTCACTAGATTTTGAAAGCTTGCTTAACAATTTCGGTTGTAAATAAGTGGTTGCGTGTGTTCACTTATCTTAGTTATGTGGTCTGGAATGACGTCATTAGGCCGTTCAAATGGATTACAATGAAATGACAAAGATCGAGGTCACCATCTGTTTATCACAGTAATCGCAACTAAGATTTATAATATGTCCCGTAGTAGGTATGATTTAACCTACTTTAAAGTTCTAAAAGTATCCTTAATTTTAATGTGTACGGCTAAAATTTATTTTTTAATTTTACTCCGAAAATGAAATTTGTGGCTTTCTGATAATGTATTGAATTGTCCTGAGCTGTGTTGATCTAGCCGAACTGATTACATTTAACTGCCGTTAATAGGACACCAGGGTGAAGAGCGGCGCTTGTACTCGTGTGGAAATTTATCTGGAATTCCGACATTGCAGTAATTTAAGTGTAAATAAGAAAGGGCTGGCCCAACTAACAGTGAACACGGTTTTGCTCTGATTTGTTGAATTCTGCGCCCTCTTTCTATACTTCCAGGGTTCAAACCCATGGCAAGCATTAGTGTTTTATTACTACTGGTATTATCCTATAAAACAGAACATGCTTCTGTTTATATGAACAAAAGGCAACTTTTGCTGTACAAAAATAATTACTATTACTATTTTGATTAATAATAATTAAGGGGATCCCATTCAAATATCATGTCCAAACCTGTATACTACACTTGAGATTTTTTCCATTTGAAAATATGACACATTATAATTAGACATTTACTTTAAATGGTCTAGGCACTTTAATAATGAAATGTATTTTAGCAAACACGCTTTGACAGCGGTCATTCTGTGTGGAATCCATGAATGTAACAGAAAATTCCAACCTTGAGTGGTCTCGACCCTGGCGTAGTGTGGGGAATGTTGTTTTGGGTTTGGGTTTTGCTTAGGATGAATGAACTCTCGTTTTTCCCAGTTTTTGTTTGGTCAAGCCAGATGGTGGCTGAGCCAATTGTTGTGACTGTTCCCTTTCAGTTTTTTACTTTCATCCTGTACTCTGTTAAATAACTGTTACCAAAAATTAACTATTTTGAATATTGAATTGTTCAGTAGCAAAAATATGAACTAACTATAACCTCACTATAACCTAACTATTAACTATAACCACAGTTTGAACCCAGACCTCCATCAGAACCAAAAGTAAAAAATGTACTGATGTGAAAAAGCAACCATACTCTGGTTGGATTCCCAACAATGTATCTTTCCATCACATGCTTGTATGTGTCAGTCTATGAAGCTGTGGGGCAAGTTCCTTTAATGGCGTGCTTGTGTGTGTCATTATGAAGTCTATGAAGCAGCTGGGCTGTGAGCGTGAAAGCTTGGTGGGGACCGTGGTGTTGATTAACAGGATGTCTTACTCTCTAGGAGGGCCATTTCCCCAACAAAGTGGCAAAATCCAGCACAGCTGACTTAGGAGGAGAGCATCTCTGCAGCGTGGAAAGGCATACTGCATTCTGAGGTGGCTCCATTGCCGGGTGTGGGACTCACAAATGTATGGCACATTGCTGTTTTTGTTAAACACACGGCAATTCCCTCAAAGCTGTGCAGGGATGATTCGCCAGGAAGTGAGATTGGGCGAGAGGATCAATAAGTGCTTAGCAACTGGACAGAGCTGGGCGGCCGTCGTGCTTGGGCCTTTGCAGAGCCCAGACTTCAGAGCTTTTATATAATAATTAGTCCGCTTGATGCCACACTTATCATTAAAGCACTAGGATTTTGGATGGTCAGTTCTAATTCCATCTATGATGTACTCTCCTTGCTGTGTCAAGCCAAGCAGAGTCAGGTTTTGGCGTAAGATTGGCCCATCCTGCCTGATGTCAATGGCACACGCTGGTGGCAGTGGTGTAATGATGTGGGGAATTTTTTATGGCATGCGCTAGGTCCCCACAGCATATCTGGACATTGCTGCTCACCAGGTGGACCCCTTCATGGCTAGTTTACCCTTCGTCACATGGATATTTCCGGCAAGTTAATGCGCCATGTCTTGTATTGTCTCAGAATGGGGTTATTTTTGATCCCTATTATACTGGGTCTTCTGAAGGAATAAATTAAACTCCATACAAAAAGACATAAAAAGAATTTTCCTCATTTTCTAAAAATGAAGGTTTGCGTTTCAGTGATTGATTGATCGCATTTGCATGGCAGAGGAGTTTGGTGAAAGCTGTGAGCTAAGTGGAAAGGGCAGTTCCCCAGTCATTACCCCACCCTACTGGTGGAAAGGGCAGTTCCCCAGTCATTACCCCACCCTACTGGTGGAAATGGCAGTTCCCCGGTCTTTACCCCACCCCATTGGTGGAAAGGGCAGTTCCCCGGTCTTTACTCCACCCCACTGGTGGAAAGGGCAGTTCCTCAGTCATTACCCCACCCTACTGGTGGAAAGGGCAGTTCCCCCGACCTCACCAATTGCTTCTGGGATTCTGCCTGGCTGCTGCAACACTGTAGTTTTGTGAGAAGACAAAGTGTATTTCCACTCCTTCTTCATTCCCTGCTGCCTTTAAAATAAATTGGTGCCAGTTTCAGGTCTTCATGCTGTTTTTGAGTTAATGTTCAATTCCTTCTCCGCTTGATTTTCTCACATTCATTTTGGGAAACTGCTTTATGAGCCCTCTTTGTTCATTAGTTATTAGTTAATACATTATTTAATAAATTATTTTTCTCTTTTACCGTTCTTAGATTATGATGGATAGCTCAATGGGCTTGCATCAAATTCCCTTGTTTTCCCATCATGCACTCTTCTTTTGCGTTTGTTCTCCAGATAAATAAAATATTGCTTTCCCTGTTATTTCTTTAATCATTTCAGCAGCTGTGATTCTTGAGGATATCAGCCTGGCCTGAAGTCTACTCATTACTGCAATGGAAATCTGATCATGTATGTGCACACACCGAATTAATCCCAGCTCATCTTTTTGAATATGACCTTTGGCTGACCTTACGCTTGGCAGTCGTCACAGTTATGGATTTTATGTTGAACAAGTCTGCCTGGTTTACGTGAGTGGGCAGTTTGTTTGTCTCACTGTGCTCAGTGTACACCATGGCATGTTGGTGTGGATTGTAAGAGAATGTGTGTCCTTCACCTTCGCTTTCCTTTGTCTTTCCAGTGGTCCTTGTCTAGACCGAAGAGGCCACCTGTTGGTGGTGCTTTCCTAAGACAGTCCTCAGGGCAGCGCACAAGGGCGCAGATCAATTTGCTAATTTTGTCAGACGCGAGTGTATTATTTAGCACTACCGCTGAGAATGGATATTTGACAGACTACAAGAAATCGGCTTACACCGTGAGAATGTAGGAAAAGGTGCGTTGTTGGGCAGGACATTAAAAAATCAGGGCCAGATCATAGGGCTATGATAACCAAAATAGAGCCCCCAGTTTTCCAGGTCTAGTTTAACTAACCATGGTCCAGGCATTGGCATTTGTTTCCTTATATTTAATTAATCATTTATCTATTTGCAATAGTTTGCATCTATTGTTTGTTTGTGAAGTGTTTTACCCTTTAGCTGAAACTCTTGCCCAGGGCCTTGCATGGTATAATAGATGTATAGATGTATAATATAATACAATGGGTCTCATTCTATTTCTTCTTACTTTTTGTGATCCTCTCAAGGTTTGTCAATGTTGGGCTCCTCGAATGTTCAAAGATTTTCTGTAAAGGTTTTGCTTTTCAGGTTGAATGTTTAACACAGTGTAGACGGATGCAAGAGTCATTCTGTTGAAATCCGCAGGAATAGAGAGGTGTCTCAGACATTATCAGAGCAATTTGTCCTCCATTAGTCTCAGTCTCAGTTTTCTATCAGAGACGGGAGTGGAGGCTGCAGTGTGGGCAGACCCAGCGGGAAGTCACCCACCGCACTCAGTGTGTCAGTGTCATCGTTGTCCAGAACAGAACCGAGCTGTACCCTCCACAGTCCCTTGCTTGCCGGGTCTCTTCGGGTCGAGAGTATACTAACCAAAGCTAGAGGCTCCCCTAAGCTCAAAAAGGGTTGAACATACACATTCACAGATGCATGCGGCAGAACTGACCCTGAATTGGGCAGCATATGAGGATAACCACAAACAGTTAACTGTGGTGCATTTTTAGGGCATCTATTCAAACAACCTGTCAAACAAAATGTTGTTGTTTTAAACTGCTGGAAGATCTTGGCAGACAGTTTCTGGGTTCTAGTGACAAAGGGATCAGGATGCAGGATGACCAGAGATCTGCCAGCCCCGCGGGCGGTTGGGGAGGAGGGCCAGTCCAACGCTGTTGTCTTCAGCTCCAGCTGGTCAAAAGTGGTCCAGCCAGTGAGATAAGCGAGATTGGGGAGGAGGAGAACTGATTCATCGCCATGTCACCAGCGGCAGCTGGGGCAGATTGGACCAAGAACAGAAGGACGACTTCCTCCTCCGAGCTGTGCTGGTCCAACAAGCCTTTTCTGATCGCCTCGTATCTGGGACCAAACCGGGGGCCTCTAACCAAAGTTCTTTGTTTGTGTTTATGCCTGGCTCCCTTGGTTGGAACATCTGCCTTTCGTTAATATTCTCCTTTGTGTGGTTTGCTTTTAATTGTGCTGGTTTAATGGAAAGATCTCCGACAACTTTGATTTTTTCGAACTGCTTTGTTCTTGTCTCCATTCCTGCCTGGACGACGCGGTTGGTGTTTCTATGTTTTTCTAATGAATTTGTGCTTATGAATTTGCACAGGCAGCCTGGTCTGCGGCTGTCTGTGCCATCTACCTCCCATGCTAAGCCTCTTCAGCCTGGGTTTTCATGGGTAAACCATGAGTAAGGCTGCTCCTCGTCCCTCAGAACGAGATGTTATTGATGGCTTGCTTGACCTCGCTCGCTCTCGCTCTCTTTGCTGTGAACCCAATTTCCCCTGGCGGAATGTCAAAAGTGTCTTTACTTTACTGATTGGAATATAAACTGAACAATGTATATAAATAAACAAAAAAAACTAATATGAATATAAACTACATTGCTGAGAATAATGCGCCTCACCAACTGCTGGACATTCAATTAACCTTTATCTCTTACTGAGTGAATAACGTACTGTTAGGGTTATAGTGGCATGGGTTACGATATTCATAAAGTCTGGTTATCTGTATTTCTTGCCCTAGTTAAGCTTACTGTGTGTTCCTGCTACTGTTGCTGGGTTACAACAACTTCTCCCTCTCTATGACTTCCTTTTCGCCCCGACACACTTTTAAAGGTACATCATGAGATTTCTGACCTATCTTTTGTAACGTTTAGTTTAGGCTCCTACACCTCGCTACATCAACTCTCCACTGAAGAACATCTATCTTATTTGTCTCTTGATATGCAGTGTTTGCAACTTGACTGTTCTGAAAAGTGTGTTCTCTGCAGTTTATCATGGACAGGAGACTTCCACTCCCAAGAACAGGAGCCCTGAGTGAGCGCTCCTCCTGTAATCTGCTTCAGTGGCCCAGAGATAAGCAGAGGCTTGTGGCGAGAGGGCCTTTCCCAGCCCTGCTACTGCTGAGATGCACCCTGCCCCTCGCCTGAAGGAATCCCACGTCGCTCCTGCTATCATTGGCCACTAATTAGCCGCCACTTTCCTGGTAAATCCGAGCTGATCCCCTGTGATCCGCTTCCACTTGCAGGCTTGCCCTAGGCGCCCGTCACCCAACCCCAGCTCTGTCCGACACGCTGCTCGTTCTGCTAGGGTGAGCCTGCCGGGGCATAGTGTGTTCACCCAGAAGATAGGCGGGATTGGAAAGATCTGTTGGCTACCCTTTTAGCATATTTATTTTCCTATGCCAGTGTGTTTTAGTATGTGTTTATTTTATTGTGTTCATCTGTGCATGTGTGTGCGTGTGTTTCTTTGTGTGTGTGTGGGAGCGAGAGAGAGCGCTTCATTCTGCATGTGTGTGTGTGTTTTTTTGTTTGCGAGAGCTATGTGTGTGTGTGTGTGTGTGTGTGTGTGTTTTAGTGTGTTTCTTTGTGTGTGTGTGTGCGTGAGCTTCATTGTGCATGTGTGTGTGTATGTGTGTCTGTGTGAGTATAGTAGTCTATGTAAGTACATAAGTCTGCTAGCCTGCTCTGACAATACCAGCTTCCCACTGTATATATGATGGCTTATTTAGAATTGAATGCTTCAATGAGCTCACATTTTAGGTTAAAGGAATATTTTTTTAAAATTTGGTTAGTCCCAGATTATCACAGAAAATTAGCAACACTTAATTATTTGCGTGGAGTAGGTCAGTATGATGTGCTTGGTGTTTGCTATAAGGGTCAAGGTCACCTTATTCAATAATGTGTTCCCTTTCAATGTTGTGACTTCAGTGTTTTTTAAGGATAGGTTAATGCTGTGCAAGTGTGTTGGGCCGATTGTGTTTGTATGTGATCCTGTTATTTGACCTGTTTCACATGACAGAGGAGTATATCCCTGTACGTACACACAGTGCTCCTAGGGTCTGATGCAGGATTAGCAGCCTGGACAAAACGCCAAACCCAGGCTTAAGGGTGGGTATGGAGGTGGCCTTAAATGTCTCTCACTTACACTTGAATCAGTCGGAGAAAAAAGAAAAGCAATTGAGATTTAATATTTATGCCATTTAAAATGTTTTGATTAAATCAAAATCACAGTCAATGTAATTGTTGGAAAAACTGAAGTTCACAGTAGACAACCATAGTTGGCAGGAAATGCAGCTGGACTAGATGGTAAGCAGTGAGCATTGGATCGGAAACCTGCCCTCTTTCCAGGGTTTACAGGCAGGTCAGAAACCTACCCTCTTCCCAGGGTTTACAGGCCGGTCAGAAACCTACCCTCTTCCCAGGGTTTACAGGCC
>JAOYSI010005492.1:0-13508 GCA_025775065.1 Hiodon alosoides
GGGCACACCGATCTTTTTTTTTTTTTGTACCACATCACAAAATCACACACGGTCCAGCGCATTGTTTTGCACGCCAGACACTGGCTCTGCGTCATACTCTGGCCTCCCTCACTAATGGTGCAAGCAATTACTGGCAAAGGTTTGTTTTTCACCTTGTTTTCACTACACTGTCACATTTCTCTCCGCAGCTAATCAATCTGGCCCTGGAAGTCCCTGGCTGATCTTTGTTTTCAGAGGCGTTTGATTCGCTTTGCGGAGTTAAGCCACCTACCAAGGGCTGCCCTTTGTAAAGAGAGATCTCCAGGGAGAAGACAGTCCTTGGCCGCTGGGTTCAGACTAATCTTAGCAAGAACGATTTTATCACTCAAACAACTGAAAGTAAATTAACCAAGGGAACTAGCTAAGGAACCATAGGGATTTTCAAATGGCTAAATTACATTCGTGTTATTAAGTCAACACAGTTGTCAGTCAAGTCAGTTTTGGACTGTACAACAAAAGCAGCGATAAATGTTTTAAATAGCATGTGCTAAATTAGACTGGCTTGACTTCCTCTTGTCAAAACACGTAAACAGATAAAAAAAAGACATATTTAAGGAAGCTTTTACAAAGCATATTCGTATTTTGCAGTGATCTACACTATACTGGAATTGTTCTTTAAAATCAAGACAAGGAACGCTATCGTATAATTATTTATCTTTACTATCTCAATGGTTAATATTCTCTGAGCATCATCAGAGGCTAGAAGGGTGGAATAAATACTGAAAATATATCGCTGATTTAAGTTGGGCTTCAGAATTAGGAGATCAGAGCATTCAATAATAAATTTCATTCCTTTTTCCATTAACCTAACACTACCACAACAGCTGTCATGAGGGGACGCTGAAGCCCGGCCACAAAAGGCGATTTGCTGTTGGCAACGGCGTCATCAGGGTAGTAGCCTAATCCCTAGTGGCGGGTGAATCCCATTGTGGAGCATTAGCTTTGTGTGTAACATTATACAAGAAGGTACGAATTGTTCTTCTCTGTCCTGTGTGTGTCTGACTTGCTATTTGAATCTTAACAGTACTTTTACAGACTTGAAGAGACGTGATCAATCTGCACAAAGTAACCTGTTTTACATTCTTTGAGACTAAGAGTGTAAATCTTGCAGATTCTGAAGAGCCATAACCTGAATACAAAGAGCTTGGTCATCAAAAAAAAAGAAAAAAAGAGCCCTAAAAACTAGACTAGTCTTTTTTACAAATGTCAATCATCAGGGCGTCAGCCATACATAACTGAAATAATTTAAGCCGGATACTGGGGAATTTTTTTACATTCAAGCTCAATTTAGCTGTAAAAATCCTGAATTGTTGATTGGAGTATATTATTTCATTATTTAGAAGTGGCCTGCGAACGCTGTGCAGAACCCCCTTGATACCTTGCAGCAGAACGTTCCATTCCGGCCCCTGGTGAAGAGTAAGGCAGAGCGCGCTTCAATGCTGCTGGATCCTCGAACACCATCTGCAGCACGTCTCAATCCCACACCATCTCCCCCCTCACCCACGTAACACCCAGAGCCACGTGTGATTTCTGCCCTCGGGGCGTGCAACACGGGTGATCGTCTCACCTGCCCAGAAGACAACCCAAAGCTCTTAATCATCTGCCTTGCCATCTGCAGTTCACTTTTGGCTCGCGTCTCAAGTGTCAGTCGGATTCGTTTTGCACGGATGAGAGCGCAGACCTGATGCGTTCAGGTCTTATAGAAGGTTCATCCTGCCTCACAGGTCATGTTTACATCCTATTTATTAACATCTGCCTACCATTAAGGTTCCCTCATTCTATTCGTTTTTGGTGTACCATGACTGAGACAGTCGATCCGTTTCTTCCTGTGGGCTGAAAGTGATTGGACGGGCAGGAAAAGGCTCTGTTTGTCAAACGAAGCATTCAGTCATTTCCCCTTAACCTTCTAGCACCATTGGCACTCCTGTCTTTTGGGCCTGTGCTGTTATAAGCCGTGCAAACGATCTCTCCCACGAACGCACAGCAGGGGGGCAGAGGGGCTGGTGGAACACTGAGGGCCAGGAAGGGGATGGAGGACGGGGGGGAGATTGTTTTTTTAGGTAGTTCAGGAGGGAGTTCAAAGCAAATCCATGAGAACCAGTTGAAACTCAAACACAACTTTATCAAGACAGCGCTTCGTCTTGTGTGCCAATCCAAGTGTCACAGGAGCGTGTTTCCCTCAGGCTGCTGAGATCCCCGCACACAGACAGGCTCTGTAGTCAGACTTCACCCACTGCAGGCACCTTCTCTTCAGCCTCCCAAGCAATCTTCTAAATGAATTAACTTGTTAAGAGACAACCTGCTTGGGTCATTATTAATCCGTTAAAACCATCTGCAGGCAGATTCCTTGTGCGATGGTACACCGCTCTTTCACTGACTTGTCCCTGCTGAAACGGGTTAGAGGAATTAAAACTTTGGAAACCTTGGTACCTGTGCGCCACAATCCTGCAGGATTTGTCAGGATTGTTTAACAGTAAAACAATTCATAGCCTTGAGATTTTTGAGAGCTCATAGAAATGTAATTCCTAGAATGTAACCTTTGTCTATTTTTAATGTTTCAGGGTCAAAAAGTTAAGAAAATGTATAAACAACAGATCACTTTTTAACAGTTGGCAAGAATTCACATGTATTGATTGTAAAGAACGGTAGTATGGCCATGACTGTCATTCCAAACACAGTTCTGCCCCTGTTGCTTTGTCTGCCCTCTCCAGGGGTCCAAACTAAAAACAAGAGCCCTGCAGCTCATTCATTCACTGCTAATTCAATTGTCCACGGCGTTTTTTTATTAAACCACCCATGATAATAATATGTTTAGACAGTGTAAAGAAACACAATTTGAACATAATGTCAAAGGTCTTTGAAGTTAAATTTCCCCCCTGTCTGGCGATGACTTATTCAGGGTATCACTATAAAAATGTTGTGTCATGTTGTTTATAAAAGTAAAGGTTTTTTTTTTTTTTTTCCTGTGGCCATTTCCAGATGTTGTCTGTTGCAGTTAGTTTTGTTTTGTCATCTTGAAACTAGATAGAACCCTCTGTCTGCATTTTACCTACGCGAAATTTAACAACTTTATTCCCAAATTGTGACTTCCTTCATATAAACCAACTGAATGGTTTGAGAGCGGTAGCATTTTTTGCGGTTGACGAACAGATAAGCCTCAGCAATGAGTTACCAGCCAGTAAACCCCAAATCCACGGCTCACAAGTAATGTCACTGCCAAGACAGACTTCAGAAGCGTATCATTCCCCACACTGAAGACGCTGGCTTTCAGGAAATGACAGAGCAAAAAAAAAAACGAGAAGCTGAACTTTTATTCTCTCTTTCTTTAAAACAAAATGAAGAAAGTGGCTTCCTGTTTCTTTCTGGTTTGTCGGGGGCCAAAGTTAAGGATGACGAATGTATCGTAAATTTGCTCTCCAGCCTCAGGTCAGCCACTCACAGCAGCCGTGATTTCCATCACCACGCCGATCAAACCAAACGAATTCTACAATTCAAGGAATTCTAGCTTTGTCTGTCCAAGCAGGAAAATGCCAGGAGTTAAATGTCTTCTAGGAAATTTGAAAATAAGTTATTTATATATAAACTTTCCCTTTAATAAGCAAATTAACTTTAACTTGATTAGTGATGTCAGCACATACTGAAATAGCTGATACTATAATACTCTACTTTTGGAGTCTTGAAACACACAAACACATCATTTAAACAATAATTTAATCAATTCCAAGTTTTTAAAAAAACCGAGATTCTGTGTCATTCTGTTACTTCAGTTATAACTGAAAAAACTTACTTCTGCTCAACAGATCAATATACCGCTTAACATCTCATTTAATGTTTGACGCTGAGTTGCAGGAAGATTGGATTAAAAACAAGTCAGCTTCCACTCTGCTGGGATTGAACCCCTGATGTATGAACCCTTTCCAAAACCATCATTCACCGCATTCTTAGCGACGGAAGATAAACTTCACTTTATTTGACTTCAGACTAACATCAGCTGGCATTTGTTTTCAAAATATTTATTTTACTAAAAGGGGGTATTTTTTTCACCCTGCTGAGTTTCTGAACTTGTGAGAGCAGTCTGCGATGCTTTAGGAGGGCAAATAGACACAGAGGAATAACCCTTCTAAATAAACCTTCTTGGCATTATCCCACTTCATCTAATGTAACTTTGTGCTTTCTGAACTACGCACACACTCGCATACACACAGATTCACGATTGGTGCGAATCCGTAATTTTGACCGAGACACCATACTTTTGGTAAATGTTCTGACAGAGAACAGAAACCATCTTTCTCGTGCCACTTCACTTCAGACTTCAGAGATACTATATCCAACTGTAACCTGATTCATTGGCTTATCTATTTATTTTAAATAGCTGGAGGTATGTCTCCTTCAAGATGGATGAAGCGTTCTTAGATATTTAAGACGGCCGTTGTTGTTATAGTGATGACATAAACTCTTGGAAACCCAGGTTGCCGTCAGTTGTTGTGAAGGACCAAGTGAGAGAAAGCCCGAGATGTATATTCAGCAGGGCTTTCTGTTGCTTAATGAGCTGGACTGAGCGTTGCTCATCTGTTCTCCGTCGCCCATGGTAAACATTGCAAAACATACGATGGACGGGCTCAGTATAAAAGTTCAGAAGTCATTTGTTTCTTTTCATTTTCAACGCTGGAGAATTTTTTCTTCTCCCAGAATCAGGTTTAAATCCGTTCCCAGAATCAGTTCTGGCGGTTACATGCTCAAACTGACACTTTAAGACGGGCTTTTTCCAGGCTTTTTCCCTTGAGCTCCGGGTTGGAATATTAGACAGCTTTAGACTATTCCAGCTGGGTTTTACCACATGATGTAAATATACCTAATGAGTCTCTGGCTGGGGTCACCGACATTTCCTTACTTCTCATTCGCCGACCCAGGCCTTCAGCACCCCTGATTCAGTTGAATGTTCCAGTGCTATCCAACACAATCTCAACCACATATTTTCCATATGAATTAGTACTTAATTCATGCTCTCCCACCACATTTATGTACTTAAACGCCCTCAATACCCTTTGTTCATATTTTCATATACAACGTCAAAAAAGTTAATATGCACACAACCAGAAAGAGAAGAATTAGATCACAAACAGCTGTCAAACAAATTAGCTTGTTTTAATTTTTAAAAAAAAACATCCGGCTCTCAGCAGGATAGAATCTAGATTCATCCCCTGTCACCACCAGCAGAAAGACAATCAACAATCCAAGACTCAATTTATATCGATTTTTGTAGTATATTGGACAGGCTCCTTTAAGGTCACTGCCAGGATCTGAAAAGGCACGACGCAAAACTGAAAAAGAATCTCTTGCTCTGATTCATCCGCAAGGATGGCAGCCAGAACACCCTTCATTATTCGATGGGATTATCCAACCACCCTCAAATGTCAGCCATGACAGTGGGGGGAACAGTTTCTACCTGATACTCGATTAAATGAAGTAACATGAATACAAGATCAACGGAAAAAGGCGTGCTGTAAAAATTAAGCAGCCCCCTGCGGACGAAGCAGATTACAAAATTCACGTTATGTTGAAAAAAATCTATCATCTACTAATGAAAGCTGCGGAATTTCATTAATTTTCATTTTTTTATATGAAAGCATAATTGCTCATGCAGTCACTACTCGCTTCAATATTTTCCCTTCAATCAGGGCATAGTTAAACCTTCATGTTAGGCTGCATAAACTGCTACCTTTGTGAAGCGTCTACCTTAAAGGATACATTGAATTATATTATTAGCTGCCGCAGTAAATGAGGAATCTAATCACCCCGGTGGAAAACCAAAATCTTTCTGGGAATGAGCTACATATGCAGTAAGAAACTTGACATGTTTGTTTGGGGTTTGTTTGGGGTTTGTTTGGGGTGGTACTGTCAATGCCATGGACATAAAGGATCTCACACTGAAAAAGTTTAGAGATGAGAGGCCTCATCCAAGCCTTCGCCGAACCTTCGCTGTACTGTGTGTGTTAGTGTTGGGGCGGCAGGGTTTCAAAAACCCTTTGTAGAAGGCACATCACAGGCACCTCCATCAGGCAGCCACTTTGCCCCTGTCACTATTTATACCGGTCGTTTCATGAACACACTTTGAGCAGCTCATTTGAAACGCTTCCCCCACTGTGACCAACCTCAGTCCGCCCACGCTAGGAAGACAGACAGGATCAAGAACTGACACACTTCCTGTGGGACTTTGCCTTCCTCCAACACACCCACCTTCCTCTTCTCGTTAATTTTTTCTGTCTCATTCTTTTATCCTCATAAAACCTCTCCGCCACCTCTCTTCATTTTTGTCCCGTTTGTCCTACTTACCGATCCAGCATTAGGAACACACTGGTTTCTTGTGTCCCAACCAGAAAGATAATTTATGACAGATATTTCAGACATTTATTTTTATACATGCTAAATTGTCACTTCGGTAATCGTCATCTGTTTCTTTACTCACCCCATCTATAACAACAACAAAACTGGACTAACACAATTCTTCATGTTTTACTTTAGTGGTTAGAAATGATTCAGGATTAAGTCAGGGTTAAATTATTCTGAATCAATATTTTGACATTACCAGTTAAATGTGAAATGCATTGTTTGTATGAAGATACCCAATCTTTGCCAGTCAGTCAGTCACCTTCTGAAAATGTAGCATGAAACTTGTTCTGGTCCAACAAAAAAAAATAACAATTTACAGCTATTAAAGTATGCAGGCTCTTTCTTGCTCTCGGTCGGGTATGTTGGATGTTCCGACAGAGTTCTGAGGCTCAGCCTGCCGTGTGATTGGCTCGGTGAAGGTCACCTTCACCAGTGCGCAAAGGCGCTGTCGTGGAGGAAACTCGAACTTGATGATGGGAAGGCGAAGAAGAAAGAACAGAGCCATTGTTTTCTTCACTTTCCACATTTGTGTGCAGTAATGTGCAATAATGTGCAGTTCCTCCGGGCCCCAGTCGACGTTCCATGTCCCCTACGGTTAGTGTGCTTTCCTTGGGCCAGAAAGGAATAAAGCCAGGAAATTAATAAATCAACTCAGCTGCGCTCCCTAAATAGACTTGTGAAATGTGATTTGTCCTTATTGAATTTAGCTGCATGTGATTCTTTCATTTTCTTCCTGGCATGGAGCGGGCGCTTGCGTAGTTGTCTTCCCTGGCCCGCGTTACCACAGTAGCAGAAGTCAGATTGAAATAATTTGGTGCTGAATTTGTTCTGTTTGCCATAACTGAAGACACATTGCAGGTTTATGTTTCCCCCGCCAAAGTACATTCATTATCTGATTGAAACCTAATAGGTTACTTGACATCATGAGCCACTGAATTCACGACTGTTATCTACAATTAGCATGCCTACATTTTGTGCACTGGATAAGCAGATCATCTGCAAATACAATATTGATGCACTGATACACTGCTATTCTAGGTTAAGTAGTCAACAAAACAGACTAGCCCCTAAAACCTAGTAAATTACATGAGAAATTTGCACCTGTAGAGCATTAGCCCAGGACATTTAAACCTGGTTAAATCAAATGTCTGCCTGGTGATCAGCCCAGCCACCATACTCCAACGGGCCCTTTAACCAGCCTAAGGGCAGTACGTTGTGTATATGCTGCTGCTATGACAACACGTATGAATTCCATGTATCTCTATGCTATGTGGGTGGGGATTGGCAAGGCTGCCATGCCCACTCCCTGTTTGAATACTGCTCTGCACACATACAGCTCTGCCTTTGTGCAAATGCCTCTGACTAAGAACACTTGGATTGTTGATCCATTTGCATCCAGTTACTCATTTTTTCATCATTTGTTTGGATCCCAGCCCTGCTTCAATAGCAACGTATGTTCAAAGGCGCCTCTGTATTTTGTCATTCTCTCCTATTGTGATCCCTCAGTTCTCTAGGCAACCCAGCCATGCAAGCATTGGTGTGTCTATGACAGAGGAATGGATCCGCTCCATCCCAAATACTGCCCTGACTAAGCTGGTGAAATAGAGCGAGAATGTCCTCCCCATCTTCCAGGCAGCTGTATTTTTCAGTAAAGGAGTAAAGGATCTGACATCCATCGGCATGTCACATGGTGGCAGGAATGAGTCGTTCTCTGTAACAGCCTTTGTTCAAATAAAAACAAAGTGGGGCTCACCTCATTAACAACTGCTTATGTAGGTGGTTGCCATGGTTCAGCATCAATAATTTCAAAATTTTCATACCACATTTCCCTTCCTTCGGAGCCGTCAGCCAACCATTAAAGGTAATGACATCAGGGTTTCAGGAAAGGAGAAGCTGCTTAATGAAAGGAAATGGCAAAGGAGAAAGAGACACAGAGAGAGTAAAAACATGAATACCACTATGGTGACGCTACACCATTATTCACCATTATTCATTCTTGGGGAAAGTAGCCTGTATCTGCCACAAGCACGACTGACGCTGAGCCGTATTGTGGCCCACTGTGACAGTGTACACAATCGATCATCTCTTACTAATAGAGTCGTCAGGGAATTGCGGACCTCGGCACCCATGACACAGACTGCACAACGTCCGGAGGAAAGGATGCCTCTGGGTAGGATTCCATTTTTGTTGAATTTTCACTTCACGATTGACATTTAGAGTATACCTCAGTTCTCACCTTCTTATTTCTCTGATTACATCTGATTTTGACTGCAGCCTTTTTTCACATGCCACGCGACCTTTCATTTTGACCGATATCTTCATTCTACAGGAAAATTGACATTCGGGGCAGACTCTCTTTTTCACGGGGGGATACTGCAGATGCTATCGCTCAGCCGGAAGTCCTTATCTCGGACATCAGGCGTGACGTGCAGCGCGTTGGCTCATCTCCTCGCCCCGAGACGTCATAACACAGTTTGTGTGGTCTGTCTTCATTGCTTCCCTTCACCATGAGTCAGTTGGGTTGATAAGAAAGTGTACACATTTCAGATCAAATTGAATGATGACAGACTGATTGTCATCAATGGGGAGTGAATACATTTGACACCGCAATGACATTTGACTTTAAACAGGAATAGAGGCATTTTATTCGCAGATGGACATCTGTGACTGATTTATTAATTGATTTGTTTGTAAATTTTCAAATTTAAATTGAAATGATTTTGGCGTTTCTCTCTTCAATTTGGAGCTAGTAATCTTGCTGATTAATCTCAGCTCATTGCAGTCAATCTTGCCAGAATGGGAAAATAAAATGGAGTGGTTGGAGTTAAGAAAGAAGATGACATTCGGTCTGCTGTGACATACAAACCTCATACTTATTGAATCCTTATTACATGTGACAGAAAACAGGATTCGAGAAAAATTATTGTGGAATATTTTTTTTTTTCCCAGATAAACTGAAGCTAAGCATAACTGAAACACAAACAGCAGAGCATACTTAGTTTTTAGTAATACTTAGTTTTTTTACACAGAATAGTGGTGATTAAAAAACACAGACAACAAAAACGATCCTCACCACTGGAAATATCTACAAACAATGCATAGCAAAATAAATCTGCATCACATTTCTGTGGTCTGAAGATTTTGCACATCACAAAGTTCAATAGCTGTCCCAGGAGAATGTTGCCGCCACGTGCTGATGCTCAAATCCAAGGCCAAAAGTTTGAGACATCCAAGACAGCTTGGAGTTGTCGGGATACAACATCTCTAAAACTACTATTTGATATCTGTTGCATGGATGTGTAGTTCGCAGAAGAGTTGCTAGGAAGCTTTTCTGAAGGCTCAGCACAACTCAACACAAGTCACCAACACAAGTCACCAACACAAGTCACCAACACAACTCACCAACACAACTCACCAACACAACTCACCAACAGTAGTCTCCGACACAACTCATCACAAACAGCACAGTGTCACGTTGTCACATTTTAAAATGTCGTACCCAACATCGTGAGGATCCACAGAGGTGGATCTCGAATGTCCATTTTGACAACATGAGTCTGTTCTATGCTTTCTATGCTTTATGTTCTAGTCCTGCCCCTCTGTTGGTGAGGTTCCATTCCAACCATGCCGTATATTATGTTATCACAACACTCAGTTTCCCAATATTAACACACAGTTTGATTCATCTGAATATCAGAACGTTTTAGTGGTCCCATTTTAGCAAGGGTGGTCCCATGGCTGCATCGCAGCCAATAATCGCAACACACACCCGCTTATTCTCTTATTGCTTTGGCATAGAATAAACATATATAAGAGTCCAGATGATTTGCAGAATTTTAGGGCAGAACTTTAAAAAAATGTGGCTCCAACGAAAACGCGCCCATGCACGAAATAAACATGCAAAACTGCATGTTCGTAGATGTAGCCATTTCTCGTTAGCGTCATCCTGATGCACGTAATTGTGCAACTCTAAAGTAAACTTCATTTGTAAAGTAATCCTGCTGATGTTCTGAAGGTTGACAGCGGCAGAACTAAACCAGTCAGAGGTGTTTATGGTGGGACCTGGCGGCTTCCAACTCCGGGCTGATCGCTACTCCGGGACTGGCCTTATATGTCTGTGTCTTGCATTGCCCATGGTCCCTGCTCATAAGCACAACTAATCGCCACGTGCCCATTTGGGCCTGGGATTAACCCCAGCCCCCCCAGAGATACACCACCTCAGCAGAATGAGGACAGTGCAGGAAAAATAACAGATTGAAGATAAATAGGACCGATGCAGTTGCCAACACTCAGCAGCACTCTGATTGGAGGGTTCAAAAAAAACAAAAGCAGTCGATGGGCAGAACGCTAACAGTGTAGACTACAGAATAAAGCTACTGGATTCTCTTTGAGTTGATGGGGAATTAGGAGTGATACGTTATAGGCAGTAGAGTATATGTAGAGTACGTCACTTGAAAGGAATGTACTTAACGAACGGAACCGCCAAACATGTATGAGAACCGGGAAGACAGATGGGACTCATCTCAACATGAACGGGAGCACTCTGATGTTGAGCTCTGTCCATGGCCGTATGCACGCATGTACGTTGTGTCATCCTGACCACCGCAGGCATCGATGCAGGTGATTGTCTACCAGTGGGGCATGGCATCCTTTACAATGCCATTCAGGCTTCAGGTTTTATACCATCAGCTTGTCACCAAGTCTACTGCTGGCACTCTCACATCTGGGAAATGTTTCTAATTTTCCCTTTAAAAGCCCGAGGAAATGTAATGAAGACTTACATTTACATTTTTTTAAAGAGTTATCATAGCAATAATTAAAAGGAGTTTTTTTTTTTTTTTTTAATAGAGGAAGGATAGGCAAGAATATGTACAACTCCTCTTTCTCCCTTCAAACTTGTATATTGTTCTGGCACTGACAATGGTGTGTGGCCAAAATAAACGTGGCTGGGACAATAGGCTACAGAAAACAAATTAACGAGTGAGCAAATTAACTTCCCTCCCCTAATTTTGCAGAGAAAAAAAAGAATAAGGCAATCAGAGGTAAATTACCGGGAAAGGACAGATGGGGCACGGAGCAGAGAAGCTTTCGGAGAGCGAGAAAAGGCCAGAGTATGTGTATTCTTGTTCATGTTTTGTTTTTGCAGAATACAAATGACAGCTGGTGAAGGAGATTAGGGCTTCCATCTGCAACAGCCTTCAAATTACCAGCAGACACTTGCCACCCCCATCCCCAACACCCCCTCACACTCAACACTGGGCTTTGGGCCTCCTTGTTGTCAAACGTGCCCCTATTTTCCACTTTGTGACACTGCAGCCCAGCGGCCCCCTGTCTGGGGAACTGCCACCACTACATCAGCTGGACTCCAGCAGCCTATTTTAGTAACACAACGCATTCCAGCCATGAGGAGAAGCCTGGCCTGTTTTACTGTCGACCATATATTCGCCATATATTCGCCATATATTCCCATATATTCACCATATATTCCCATATATTCACCATATATTCACAGAGACTGGGGCTCAGGGAAGCCAAACAGATCTCAGCTGGCTTCACGTGCATGTTGACCCTACGATGAGCCCCAGATGAACCTGAGCTCTTCTAAGAGCCGGTCAGATTGCTAATCTCTCAGTTTTGGTTCTGGTGGGGGTTTTTTTTGCCTGAATCGTTTGCAGTTGGAGCTGCTGTCATTTAGCAGAAATAAAGGTTTGAAAGTCAAAATATTCAGCCTTAGTTGTAAAGCTGTAAGCTGTAGATGTTAATAAATGGACCTGGACAACTGCATCTATTAAGCAAGTAATGGAAGCAATTAACAAAAGACAATTCAAGTGAATATACTGGTTGGTTGTTTTATTTTCTTTCAGCAATGACACCAAATATATATATTTTTTTCCTTCATCTGCTATCTTAGGAGATGTGTTGAATTGTAAACAGTGAACATGATAAAATACACGTCATAAACCAAGCAGTGTATGACCAGGGAAGGCCAAACCTTTCTCCTTTACAACAATACACATTATTTTAATAGCATCGAGTCTCTCATATTTACATAGTTACAACCATAGTTTCACGTTACACTTATGAAACCTTTATTTTTAATTTTTTGTTTTTTTGTTTTCTTAAGAATTATATTTACATCCTCTTTTCCCCTAGCTGCCTGCTGCCAGGGGGCACATGGGTTAGAATTATAGCTCGTTTTTTAGGTTTTCTGTCACTTAAGCACTAAATCGACCACCAAGCATAATTTGTGACACAACTTTCACCAATGAAGGTAATCCCAAACCTCAGTCCATTGTGCACCTCAAAAAGAAAAAAACTGTGTTTTTTTTTAAATATTGCACTTAAAATCAGGACAGCGGTAGGCCTGGTTTTTGGCCGGGGAAAAAAGAGCGTTCAGCTGAGTGCAAGTGTAGCATCCTGCGACCAGGTGATATAAATAAATAGGCAAACCTTAATACAGGAAAAGCAGTTTCTTTTCACAAAAAGGGTTAACCCCTTATTGCATTGCCCTATATATTTATGAAGAGTATTTTTTTTTTTCCAACCCCCAACAAAAAAACAAGGAAACTACATTTTGATGTCCTGAGAATGTTGCCTCATCCAGTTGATCTCTAAAGAATAAATCGCTCATTTGCTCTACAGAACAGGTCAAGCGTTTGGGGGAGCCAGCAGGCCTGTCCGAAATCCACTGGTGTGTGGGAGCGAGAGGGCAGGAGAAGACCCTGCTCCTTTCTGCTGTTTGGTCCGTTAGTTGCTCTTGTCCTTTGTTTCGTCTATCTCAGTTGCTGTCATGTTTTCTTTTGGAAGATTCTTTGAGTGAGCAGAGTGCAGATGAATTCTGGGAGGGGAGTGTTTGCATGCTTGAGACCAAGTGCACATAAAACATAATTTATCAATAAAAAAAAAAAAACAACAATCCTTATGCTGAACCAGACGTCACCAATTTTCACACTGCTGACAAAAAAAGTAAAAATGCTGAGGAAAGTCAAATGAAATGTAGAAAACTGAAAAAAAACATTAAACAATACGCCTCTTTGTCGTACCAACAGTGTATCAAATGGTTGAGGAGGATGGGGGGT
>JAOYSI010005493.1:0-11186 GCA_025775065.1 Hiodon alosoides
TGGTTTTTTATTTTTTATTAATATTTTTTTTCTCCGTCAAACCATCTGGGGGGGCCTTCCACATTGCACTTTGTGCCGCGCTTACAGGTAAAAAAAAAAAATTCCGTTGCTCAGGGTGTGCCCCCCCCCCCCCCCCCCCATCATGCAGCTGTCCCCTTCGTTTTGAGAACTCCTCTTATTGCCTGCCTCTCGTTCCTCTTCATCTTCAGTGAATCACTTCCCGACGCACTCCCTCTGATCCGCGGTGCCTTTTCCTTACCTAGATTCCCGGCAGTGGTATGGTTCTGTTCCAATGCCCGGGAACAAACCAGCATCGCAGCACCTTCAATCCCGAGCTGATGCTGAACGTCCACCCCCCTGCACCGCAGTTTAACAACGGAAATTTGACACACATCACTTGCAGTCGGAGACTGTTTTACACGACAGCTGTGAAATGACAACCTGACGCACTCACTCCCAGAGAATTGCACCCATTAATCTCCACCTGGGTGGAAGTAAATGGCTGAAGAAAGAAAACAAAAGAAAAAAACCCACCTCATTCAGATTTTACATTAATGCTCAGGGAAGAGGTGAGAACACAGGAGCCGCATCATTCAATATGGGACTAATAATAAAAAAAATGTTATAATTATTACTAATAATAATATTATTATTATTCTTATTATTATCAGTGAGAATGCAGCACCATGACAATAACGGATGTAAAAATTCAAGGACGCACAATATGATCCATCTTAAACAGTCAAAGTTGTTTGCCCTTTTGTATACTGGACTTCTTTAAGATTGCATTTGGTCTGATTGTGTTCACCTAACCTCCTCTCTGGGCTTGGTGGTGTTGATTTTTTGCCAGCAAATGTTACTTTAGTAATATGGAAACAATAAATAAATGAACTGCGAGAAAAATCAATAATATTTTTTAAAGAATATAAAACTACATGAGGTGAAACTGAGCCCAGGATAGATTAACCTGTCACAAACCAAACATTAATCCAGGATGAAGAAGATACTTAGCCTTGCCTTGGCAGCCGAACGGGCGGATAAAGCGGGCTCTGTCAAAGCGGACATTCTGAGTGAATGAAGCCCTGCCCAGCCACTGAGACTCCCTTCTGTAGAGCGGCCAGAACGGTTGTGTAACTCACACTATTGAAACGAATGGTTTGTCACGTTCGCGCCCTGCGTGACAGAAAACCCAGCTTTACTACCTCTGTAATAGCGCCTACCCAACCACACACACACACACACACACACACACACACACACAAAGCTGTTCGGAGCTTGGAGAATGATGGATAGTCTTCCACGAGACCTCCCCGTTTAATTGGTCCACCGAGTCCCACTCTCCAAGAATAACTTTCTTTGCATAAGCACCTCCAAAAGCAGCTCTAAGTAGAACTTTGTCAAAGCACCCACATCCCCCCAATATATATATATATATATATATATATATATATATATATATATATTTAAATACAGATACGACTTAGGACAATGCACCTCCATTCAAATCCTATGGTTACAACAAAATAAACTCAAATAGATCGAATTTGTTTTGTGTAATAGTTGTGTAATACCCTGCAGCTAATACTGTAGCTGACTGTCACTGATTTCTTTCTGTAGAATCTATTTATTGGCCCTAAGTTTCATGCACATTCCAATCTGGTCATGAGTTTTTTACTTACCATTTCTACAAATCTACCATATTCTCTATTCCATAATTTATTTCACGCACATACACACAGACGCTGGCACCCGCGCAAAAATATACGCATACATAGGCGCGCGCACGCACAAACTTGTGAATTTCGTTAAACTAAATTTAGCTCCTTGGTCAACACCATTAGCGTTGTATTTACAATTACTAATATCTGTCACATTAGCAGTATATTAAAAAATGTCAAAGGAACCCAATGTCTTATTGAAGAAAAATTCTGTCCCGAAATAACCGGCATGCAAGTGCGTAAGAGAACTCAATCTCAGAAACAATCATTTTGTGTAGAAAAATGCTTGGTCTTAGAACGCTTACCTTCTGTTCATTTGGGCTTCTCGCTTCCCCATTACGTCAGGCACGCAGTTGGTAAGCTCAGTCCAGTCTGCGTGCAGACCGCAGCTCCAGCCAGTCGAGAATCTCGAGAACAGCCAGGACTCCTCTTTGCCTGGTCGGTAACACGTGCACTTCTTCTGCCCCGGCTTGCAGTCGCACGGCTTCTCCAAGCGAATATTCCTAACCAGATGTCTTCCGAACGTCGTTCCGCCAGTCTTTTGAATGTGCAGGAACACGATCACGTCGTCTCCCTTAATGTTGAAATCCACGTGTCGGTTCAGGTCTCTCTCGGTGAAGTTGAATTTGGAACGAAATTTAGGAGGATAGTCATCTTCTAGCTCTTGGTCTCTGTATACGTCGTCAATTCGGGAGTACTGTGTGGACGGAAGGCTGATTCCCCTTAACTTCTCGCCAGTTCTGAGAGGACAGGAGTTACTACCCGCTGGACAAATATACTGGTACCCAATCATCACAAAAAGAACAGCTAATATCGGAACTAGGATCACTTTATTGGATTTATCATCCATGGTAACAGGGGGTGCGTTTTTCATGCCATTAGTGTAAACACGTACGTGAAATCTCATGTGATACTACATTCAAAACTCCAAATTACCTATCTACTTTTTGACGACATATCTGAAAGTAATCTGTTATTCCGCAGATCTCAGAAACGTGCCCTTATCAGAAATTGTGTCGGGCAAGGAAAAGAGCTTATTTGCACCAATATCAGAAACGCGTGGGGTCATTTGTTAATGCTTTTCTTGGGAAGGCACCACAAGGAAAGCGTTATAGCGTATACAGGCAATCACAAAATGCAGTTATTCTTAACATTCACAAACTGAAATAAAAACTGCACAAATCTTACGACTGCGTTACTTCTTCCATACGCACAAACGCCGTTTTCGTGGCGTTCGCTGAGCCAGCTCACTCCTGAAACGAGCTATTCAACATCTTGCCTTGCTGCGATTTTTCTGTCCAGAAAAAATGTAATGTTGCATATACGGTTTTACATGTAACATACATCCCCCATTCGTTCACTTAACACGTGAAATCGCAAACTTATTGCATTTCATGAAACGCCAGTTTTTTTTCCCCGTCCCATGGAATTCCGAGATGTAAGCAACACAGGATGGCAATTCCGTAGCTCAAGACAGCGGCGTCGGTCCTGAAGTACGACGGATAATCACAGAAACATTTAGCACGGTTTAAAATGTCTTTTAAAAACTCAAAAACTAACAATATGTTACACTTGTTTTCACTTTAAATTAAAATCCCGCGAAGTGTTGTAATTCAACAGCTCTCAGTGCTCCCTTCAAGGGAGCCAGCTAAAAAATAAAAGTATCGCGTGCTGCCGCATGCCGCGATCCACCCAACATCCGAGTCTGCTCAGACTGGCAAGGCGCCACGCTAACAATTTTATCAGGAATTGAAAACGTGGTGGTATGACCTTCGTACAATTAACCAATCCTTAATCATTAGAAGGGAAAGGTAAAACCAATGGTAATTCACAATATTTCATGACGCCCAATGAGCCACGGACAATCGCATTAAACATTATTACTCCGACGCAATCAGCCAATCAAACAACCAGAGAACCTCAGGACTCAGTCCAACGCAATAACTGGACTCATGCAGTCGGAGAGCTACAATTAAATTCGGAGCAGCTGTGTGTTTCAAAGTTGTGGGACTGCAGATTCTCTATATTAGTCAAGTGCGAATTGGTTGTATTTCGACAGCCAGCATCCGAGCTTAAAACACACTCCGTCGCAAATCAATGAAGTAGAATCGAAACGTCTTGTACTGCTTTTCACATCAGAATACGAAAAAACGTCTGTATTATATATTACTATATGGACTGTAACTATATTTATTCAGCTTTGTATTTTAATTAATTTTAATTTAAGACCCGGCACAAATTTCAGAACCATGGATAGCTCTCGAGATTTAAAACGCGAACGATTCTCCACAAACCGTATCTACAACTGTCAACCGGGAGGGCTCATGGCCTTTTGCATGCAAAATTTGTAATTTAATCATTTATTTTATTAATTAAATAAATATTGTAACCTTAATAAGACACACCACGTACAAATAGTCCATTCCTGGTTGATAAGAGTAGAATCGATACTTCTCCCCTTATCGTTTCCACCGCCTCAGAGGATATTGCCTCTAAGTTAATAACTATGGTACGGTGCACTCCTGACGCTTGAGCGAGACTGACACTGAAACGATTACGGAACAATGAGACAAAAGACACGTAAAGATGATCGTGTATTACGTTGATTTGTCTTATACATTCGCTAAATTATTGCTAACATTGCTAACGTTTACATTCAAGCTGTGAAGTACAACCAAGATACTAAGTTCTAGTTGATTAAATAAATAAAAAACAAGCAAACACATTATAGGATAATATAATGTCTTCAACAATGTTACGTCTATATTAGTTACGCGATAAATGTTATATCCCACCATAAGTTTATATATTGACACCATAAGTTTAGTTACTAGGAAAATTAATCCTATGAAAAAATGATATAGTCACGAATGACCAACACGATAACTACATGGGCTTCATTTCTGAACAATAAATTCACCAAACTTGAGAAACTTTAATCTTGGTTAATTGAAAAATGGTTCACAGACATGCAAAGCTGTTCCTAGACCCGTGGCCTTGGATACGTAAAGCAACCATGTGCAAATCACGACTGGACCAAACCCACACAGGTAGCGCCTTACTTGGGCAGACAACGATTGACTTATCACATTTGTCAGACGACCCGGCGCTACACAACTTGCGTGGGAAGAATCACCACGTTCAGTGAACATGAAATAAGCACAAATGGGAGGCGTTTGGTCGGCAGTGAGCGTCGGCAAGTATTACAACCGCGTATGCTGGTTGACAGTGCTGCGGCTGGGCACCGAGCGTAATCTGATTTTCCAGCGATTAAATGAACGGCCTTGCATCGTGGGTGACAAGTCATTGGTACATTATCATTGTTATTGCATACTTTGTTTTCGAATGTACTCTATCAATCTATCCCTGTGTATGTGTTGGCCAGGCTCGAGATCATCCATGCTGTTGTTAGTTGCAGGATATGGAATATACGTATCATGGAATGTACATGGACAGAAATGCAGCCAATATGATTGATCTTATAATTGTCCTTATATATAAGTTGTATAAGTATACATATATATAAGTATATAAGTTACAAGTGTCCTCTCACGTTACTAAAATCAAAATAAAAAAACAACAGAATATTAAACAGAAATTATACGGTTACTTAGAAAAATCTTTTTTTTCTTTCTTTTTTTGTATGTGTGATGAATGTACTGTCATGGAAAATATGAACATAAACATAAATTTGTATTTTACAAATTTGTAAACATAAATTTTACATGGGGTGCGTTTTGAAATTCATACTTAATCATTGAAAAGGAGTTCTGAATGCGCAGCCTTTTATTTTATAAGCAGGTAACGTTAATACCCTGGTATCTGCCTCCCACAGAAGTTCCCTAAATGGTGCTGGTGAGTCCAGGACCGGTTAGGTCTGTGAAGCTCTTTGTCACAGGGAACCTGTATCACAGAGAGTGTGAACCTGCGAGTCTGTGGAGCCATAATATATTCTCACCTCCAGGACCTGTCTCTGGCTTTCCTCCATGTTGAATTTCTTTAAATTGAACAGTGTCTTTTGAGCTGTCCCGCCTGTTGTGTCAGCTGTCGGTAATGTGTGACTTTCCCTAGGCCAGGTGTGGGCAGTTCCGGGTCCCCGCTAGCCTCAGAGTTACCTTCAGGGTAGTCATTGGATTGACAGCTGAGAAATATTGACTTAAATCTACAAAACATGAGTGCATGCATGTCAAGTAGCATACACTGGTGCCCTGTTCATGTAGGGCTGGAATTTCAAATCCCAGATCCAGATGATCTTCATTTCCAGTTTTCACAGTAGAAGTTTAGGGACGCTTCGGGTCTCTTGGGCAATTTGGGGATACGTTTTTTTATTTGTTTTATGCCTTACTGTTTGTCCTTTTTACGAGAGGTGTGACATGTCAAGCGCTGAGGTGTGCTGGAAAGATTTTCCAGTCGGCTGCTCTCCGCCGCGTGCAGAAAGCGAGCGCGCTCCACGTTATTAATGAGCTCAGCCGTGCCAGCCAGAGGATGTAGAGTTCTGTCTGTCGGAAGAGAGCCTAACTGGAGGAGTAAGACGTTTACCGTTCTACACCAGGCGGGCTGCTGAGAAATGTAAGCAGTGATGAGAGGCTGGCAACCAACGGGGTCCAGGTGCTGCAATGACTGAGAACTGTTGTACTCCTGACTGCGCTTTTATATCGTATTTTATCATATCCAAGCACTTTATGGCCAGGACAGGAAGCTCTGATCGTTGCCTTTGTGGTAAATGTGAGCCTGTCCATAATGCATAACTATATAACATATCCAGCAATATCACGCTGTTCAGCCAAACAAAAAATCCATCTAGTTTTTACTGGTTTGATAAAGATAAAGGAAACTGCTACCAGAAGTGTCAACTGTCACAAAATACTCAATGGGACCAGGGTCTGGCAATGAGGAGAGTTATGGGATGATAAGAACTTCCGTGCGGGGCAATACCTGCTATAATCTTAACCCTACCCTGGGGGCAACACTTGCCTTTAACCCTAACCCTAAACCTTACTCTGTAAGCTGGAAAATTGTCATTCCAGGGGATACCCTCAGCTGGGGCCTTAGAGCCCCTAGGTCGATTATTGTCTCTGTGCTGGTATTCATTCCTGGTCTCTGTAAGCTGGAGAACTGTCATCCTGAGAGATACGGTCAGCTGGAGCCTAAGAGCTCCCAGGTCCATTATCACGTCTGTGCAGGCATTTGTTCCTGGGCTTTGTAGACTGGAGAACTGTGATCCTGGGAGACACCTTCAATTGGAGTTCCAAGGCCCATTATGGTCTCTGTGCACATGTTCATCCGTAGGATCCCTCTGCAGCCGAACTCCATGTTTGTTTGCACTTTGCTGGCTGGACCTCCTGCACAACTGTGTGTTGTCAGGTTTCTCTGCACCTTATATATCGCAATCTGCCCGTGACTTTCAGCTCAGGGACCTTTTCCTTTGGACGGTTTTCAGACAAAAGAAAATGCCCTGATGTGGTGAAGGATTTCAGGTTGCTCAAAATGGCAGCCTGGGAAGTGTGAAAAAGTTATTGCACCTTTATATCAATCATTCTTTTTATAGCAGATGAATTGTCACAAAGTGCAGAGCAAATTGCATTCTCCAGAAGGAATTTTTTTTTTTAAACCGAGAAAACCGATGGAAACTGAATGACCCCAGAGACCATCAAGAGATTTCCTGGAATGAAGCATGACAGTATGAACATGTTGGATAAAAAGAAATATAATAAACAGCTGATTACATCATTTATGGTGCAATTTTTCAACCACTGCACCTGAAAGGCGAATGGTAACATCTGTCCCTTTATGTCTGAATATGTGATATGTTTACTGCCTACCTGTGTATACGTACCTCATAAGTATTGGCCGCCTTCAACATTCAGGAGAAGCTGAATTTTATAAATAACTTTATCTGTATTTTGTCATTTGCCTCCCAACCCTCTCAGCTCTGAGGGGGTAACCTTACATCACCTCCACAAGCTTCACTGCTGAACTTCTGTGTGTTGCAGCAATGTCTAGCTGGATGTCCCAATGATAAATCTTTCACCTTGAGTCTCTGTTAGCAACACATTCAAAATAATCAATGTTTTTAGCGTGTTTAAATAAAAGCATTGCTTGTTACATTTAAACACAGCACATCAAATCCACACACAGCGTATAGCGTCCACACACAGTTTAATGGCCATCACTGCAGGTTGACACCTGGGATTTTTACATCTGGTGTACACTACTCACGATTTCTTTTGACTGAGGGGATTTTTTCTGTTTTTTTTCCCCCCCACAAACTGTCACGCAGTTTCCCACCCTTTTGTCATACAAAATAAACTGTATTTTGAAATTTTTTTTTTTGTGTGAAAATTGTATGGTGTAGTTGTTAAAATGACAGATTTGACGTCCAGAATGTGTTTGGCTAAAGTCAGCACTGCTTTCAAACTCTCAGGCAAGCTGTTTACCCTGAATGGATACATTTACAATTATAGAAAACGAGTTCAGTGTTTTGATGTCTTTGAAATCATGTTTGAAAATGAAGCTTATTTAAATTTGATTATTTTTTTGCTGAGGATAAAAAGTTTTGATTATAAATACGATCGCAGCGTTGACATTAAATCTGCAGGCTTTTGATTTCTTCAACCAATGTACTATGTACTTTGTATTAATCTGTGGATCTTAAAAACAGTGAAAACCTGCTTCCTCTGTTTTTACAACTAAAATAAATAATTAATCATTTTTGGAGGTATCCATTATAAATCAAAGCAATGTGACTGTTTATTGAAGTTGTCCTTTATGCTAGAGATATGGATAGAATTCAGAATGAGGTTTGTCTTCGCAACAGAGAAGTTGGAAAACAAAGACAGACGGCTTTCATTGGATTGTGTGGCCTTGTGGTCATTTGATTGGTTCCTCTGGAATGACCTGGGGAAACTGAGAATGCTTCCTCTCTCAGAGTCGTGGCAGAGGTCACCTCACTTTAACTCTTTAAGACACAAGTCAGAAACATAATTGTATTGAACTGATGTATTCTCATTGTTCTGTTTTATATTTTGCGTGTTGATTGTGTAAGATACATTGTGTCAGTTCAGTGACGCTGGCTTAAATTACTCTAACAGAAAGTCAACAAACTGAACAGCTTCATTCAGTGCAGTAAGGTTCATGTTCCTGGTGCAGGTCAGATAGGTGATCAACTGCAGTTTGCCAGGAACAAAGTTTTAACGGGCAACACTACACTGAGCAAAAAAAAACGTAAACTCAACACGAGTAGTTCACTGGTTCATAGAAATGGTGGGTAGAACTTGTCTGCCCTCTGAATAAGTAATCCTGCACCCCCTCCCCCGACCCGCGTCAATAATCTTCTTAAGTTATTACAGAGCCACAGTTGCGTCTGACCTTCGTTTTTGATATACTAAGCTTGAAACACAGGTGGTTTGCGCCCTCATCCCATTCATTCCCCTTGGTGAGGATCCCCAGTGAATGGAGTGGATTTCAGGACAACACTTTAACTTGCTGTGGTTGTGTTGAAGTTTCCTGTACTGGTTCTCTCTGCATGTCTCCATCTGCAGTAGCATCATGTTTTATGAGTGCCACTCATGTCTTACTTGACGGAATATGAGTCTGTAAGTGGTTTAAATGATGTAATGTTGAACACCCCCTCACTGTATATTTACCGCAGGACAAGGCTAAAAAAAGATGCGTCTGTCTGATTATGATAGTGAACTGACAAGTAAAAAAATAAATAAAAAGAGTCTTTGAACTTGCACTGCAATCATAAATGTAATGCAATTACATTGTCCTTTCATCTCTTGAGTTCAGTCTTGGAGTGATAAAAGCTAGTCGCCATGTAAGTGTTCCCTTTTCAGTCCAAAATATAAGCGAAACCCGTTTAATTCACAGGGCAGTAAGGTTCTTTGTTTCATTTTGTATTATTCAATGTATTATATAATAAAGCAGATGCCGACCCCCATAAATCATCACTAGCCTCTATAACTTTCTCTTGATTCGTTAAACTTAAGCAGTGTTTCTCGAAAGTCATGACATTCATTACTATTTTGTATGCCTTTCCTTGCATACACCAAAAGATGGCGCTATGGGGTTCAAAGGCTTTGCATCAATGGCCCTTTAATGAAACAATTGGTTCAGATGGGTCATTGGTGGAAATGGCCTCCTCGATCACCAGATCGAAACATCATTGAACCTTCATGGAAAGTTCTGGAACATAGCTGAAACTCCTACTTCTCTCAAAGAACTGGAGCCATTTGGTCTGGTTCATCAACCTCATAAATGCCATCCGCAGGTCTTATCTAGTGGATTTTTGATCCTCAAAATTGTCTAAAACAATGAATAAATAAATATGTAGCCCTCTTATATGGCAGTTAAATGAATACAATATGACATTCACATGTCAATGCTTACGTTTTAAAATATTAACATGTATTGAAAAAACAAAGAACTGAAAGATACCCATCGTTACTCATTTGTGACCAAAAAAGCACAACATGCCCTCCCTGATCATATCTACTTCAGCTTGCGATTCGTGAATCGTGCGGGTTAAACTCACTGGAATAAACTCTGAAGGAGTGCTCTCCACAACCTCTGCGCTGCTTAGATCGAGGTTGATTCTCAAGGCAGGTCAAGAAGTACGGCGTCATTTCAAATCGATTCAAGCACTTTGCATTTCATCAGCGTTGAGTATGCGGCGCAGAGGAATGAGCCAACATTATTTCTGCTTCAATGCCGTCTGTTAAATCACCTTTTATTTGCGCCATGAGCCAAGGAAGTTCTTTCTTGGTATTCTTGCCTTGCCCGAGCGCGAAGGCGTCGGCTTAGGCCACCAGACGAGATCGATTATCTTTCATTGGACGAGAGTGTGGCAGGAATAACTAAGTCTGATATCTGGGCGAATCACAATGTTACGAATGCTTTGCCACCCCTAACTTTGCGAGGTATGTTTGATTAAAACCTTTACGGAAAAAGACATGCTTTTAAAATAGTTCATCCAGGGGCAACGGGACGAATGCTAATGAGTCACCGTGGATACTGAGTCTGGGACTTTAACCCTTTATTTGTGTGATGATAACTGTGCCACCCAGACTCCGGTGCATGCCAACCCCCGTGGCTCAGCACGCGCACATACACACACACACACACACACCCTTTTCTTTTTATGGCTCTTTAACCAAGTTCTGTTTCAGAATCTGAATGATATCCTGGTCTCTGCATAGCATGGTAATGTGTGCACAACCGTGCATGTACAGTACTCTAATTTTCAAACTTCTAACTTCACGTCCGCTTTTGATACCTTCAAGTCAATGAGAGACATAAGTATAAAATTTCAGGTAAATCACCTTACTTACTCCTTGGCAACCCTGCCTATTTACTGGGGATTCTGTACAGCATCTGTAATGTGTGGCGCACTGTACAGCATCTGTAATGTGTGGCGCACTGTACAGCATCTGTAATGTGTGGTGTACTGTACAGCATCTGTAATGT
>JAOYSI010005495.1:0-13505 GCA_025775065.1 Hiodon alosoides
AACTGTTATATTTTTTTTATATATCTTACACTGACAGACTATTTTTTACTGATCCTTATTAAAAAATATATATATATATATATATATATATATATATATATATATATATATACACATATATAGTTTGTAGTTTAATACGCTTGATGTGAGTGAAACAAATCGTAATGGTTTTTTTTTTTCTCGTCTCATTGGGCAAAGCTCTGATTCTACTATTAGGAAGATAGTAACTCTGAGTAACTTTGCTTGTGTTGCTTAACATTGCTGGTCACTTACTGGAAGGATACCACCCTTGCTTTTCAATTGTTGCAATACAGATCTAACATTAGGAAAACTTCAGTTCTATAAATGTATCATTGGATTACTTCCGTTTTGTCACCTATTTGAAGACTTCTTAAATTTATTGATATTTCGTGATAAAAATGCATGTTAAATCCTTCAGTCGTGCAGTATTTTATATTGTGGATGCCACACTATTCGTTACACATTAGCAGACGTAAATATACTATGATTTCCATGAGATTTCACTGGACATCCAATGTAATTTAAAGACCTGTCATGCCAAGCACAGTCAGGCATTAGTGCTGTAATACATTTAGAATGTTTGAGCTGTTATAAACTCTGGTCATTAATAAGCTTTTAGAAACGGACCAGAGGGAAAGGAAACACATCTCTCATTTGAGAGAGCGTTGAGTCCGCAGCGTTGAGTCCGCAGCGTTGAGTCCGATTAAGGGTGAACTCTCGCGCTCACCAAAAAATCCCAGCAATTACCCTCTGGGCCAATCTTTCACAGATCCTAATATGCGTCTTGAAACGTCTCTTATCGACTGCAGTTGAGAATAGGACTCACGTTTGCCCATCAGAAGCCATCTCAAGGCTTCTGATCTCCAGGCTTTACCTACATAGAGCTGAGAGATTCCCTCTGTCTGTCTGCCAAGCACACCCGAACACAGTGAAAACTTGCGTGTTTTAAATTATAGAACAGGGACAGGAAGTGTGGTTAAAGGCACATGCACAGAAAATATTTAAACTCTAAATGCTACTATGGAAGAAATAATACAATTTTTTTTTTAATTATAAAAGGGATCTATGACACTGAGGGGCCAAACTCAACCCATTGAAAATGATAAGTGCACGTACTGTGTACCAGTGAGAAGTGACCCATTGTAAGGATTAAAACAACTGCGCATGCCACGGGGGAATGGAGCACAAATTTAAAAACCAGGGAGGGATCCTCATCATTCTAAAGGAAGCACTCTAAATGAAATCGTTCTAAAAATACAGCCCATGAATCAGAACCTTTTTGAAGTTCTTTCCATTCATAAACACCGGGATGTCCTGAAAAGCTATTTTAAAATGTGATTAGATGAATGGAGGGATCATGCCTGTGTGGTACATGTTTAACCGCTAGGATATATTCCCCAGCCCCAAAGGTAATTTTTCCACTTGAAAGTACCGTCTGCCTGACCAACGGCCCACCTCACCGAAGACACTCCAACGGCTCTTTTTGAGGAGAGCAGTGTTTGGATGAACAAATGAGAGGCAGTGGATAATCCGTTCCCCTCTCAAGTCCACCATGTCCTCGGGCTGGGCTCGCTTTAACACACCAGGCCTGCTGCTGCATTTTGTTTACCGAGCCAACGAGAAGAGTCACTAAGTATGACAGATAAAAGAGTTGAGCAGTCTATTGACATTGTAGGAACGGCCCTAAGTGAGACATATGGCAAAATCCGTGCGGGCCACCACAGCCAGACCCCTCAAACCTAAACTGGTATGAAAACGATTTCTTTATTTCCTATCAAATGAGTGAACATTTATTTTGTGTACCAACACAAAAAAATACTAACAGTTTTCAGTAGGAAAAAACCTGATGGGCACTCCGGGGCTGTTGAGGACAACGCCCACTGGCACCTGCAGGACATTATTGCGTAATTGAGACATTTGCCAAATTCCCCAGTTCATGCCAGGAGAGAGAGAGAGAGAGAGAGAGAGAGAGAGAGAGAGAGAGAGAGAGAGAGAGAGAGAGAGAGAGAGACCGCAAAGAGAAAGCGGAGAGAGCCCAAAGCTTTGCGTGCTGTTTTGTTTGTTTGTCTTTTTTGTTGCGTTTTTCCCCCTTGGGGGGGCCATTTGTTTCTGTGTAGTTCTTTTATTTTAGTTTGGTTGTTTGCTGTGAAGATTGTGTTTGTTTCACTTTCACTTTCCTTAATTTAACAAACGCCGAGCCAAAAGACCCTGAAGCAACCCCTCCTCATCCCATCACTCCTGATATCACACGGTCACACTTACTTATGGAGAGCCATGGAGTGATGTCTCTATCAGTATGTTATGTTTACAGATACATGTTCCGTCTTCTCTCCGTGGTCTTTGTAGTCCAGTAGATATTTGTTCTGACTTCTCACTACATCCCATGATACCATCTGTGACTTAGCAGTTGCGTTCAGCAATTGAGTTTTTTTAAAGGAACGGTGCTCCATTACCCTTTGTGGGTTAACACTACCTCCCAGGAATTACAATGGCATTCGGACCGCACTGAGTGTGATCTTGGCAAACAGACAATGAGTTGCTCTATAGGACTGAAACAGTGTGACACATGTGCGTGCAGACACACACTCACACTTGCACTGGCACCACACAGACAGACGTGTGCATAGACTCAGGCTCACACCGAGAAACCAACCAAAAAACACATGCACGTATACCCACACTCAGAATGAACGAGTCTAGCTGTACAGTGTACAGGGCTGCAACAATGGTTGGATTAACGGACGGGTAAATGGGGCAAGTGCCCAGGGACATCTACATTTTTAAATGGAAGAAAAAAAAAATAGTGACTATCTAAGTATCAAATATTTGGTTCAAGCACTCGTTATTTAGCAATAGTATGATATTAATCTCATATTCCAGGAAACATACCCATTATGATTGGTAAGACTGGTGTGCTTGGTCACTGTTTAATGTGGGTTTAAAATTAGACATACATATTTTTGGTTTTCTGCAGCTATGCACAAAGCATGGCCAACATGTTTACAAGAAACCTATAAAAACAAAAGAATGAAAACAATTGCGGATCAACGTACATCTAGCGGGTGTCAAACCATACATCCGGCAGGTACGCGAAACAAAAACCAATAAGGAGAAGAGAGAGCAACAGCGCGTTCAACAGAGTTTACTGCTCAGCCACAGTCATTTTAAAGGGATGGAGCTCAACGGGGGAGATTTATGGGTGGTTTGGACCTCATATATATGCACAGCATGCTTCAGTCAACATAATATTGTACAGTTCCTCCCCAGACCATGGGTTGGCAAGCATGTGTGTGTCAACTGAAAACTAATCACAACTTCTTTGTGTTGTGATGGGGACATTTACAACTTGCAGCAAATATTTACATAACCTATATGTTCTTACCAATAACCACAGCAGAAGCAGCAACAACACCCCACACACATCCCTGCCCCATCAAGGACATGCCACACTGTTTCAGGGGGTTCCCCTGCCAGGCAGGGCAGTGGACGGCCCTGTCTGGTGGGAGCCACTTTGTTCCTCAGTTGCTGTTTAATGTAGGGCCATTTATAGTGAACGTCCTTGCCATCCCTTATGCCACTCGAGGAACAGAGACCCACATTGCAATCTCTTACCAGACACAGGCCTTGGCACCTTGAGTGAGGGAAAGAATATTGAAGATTTCGTCTCATCTCTCTTTTCAATATTATCATTGCATATGGGTGCGTAAAAGTATATTACCAGCAGTTCATTTTTAGTATTAAATATTTTTTGATTATATGGAAATCCAGCTGTTTGCAGTCAAATCAGTTGCTTGCAGGATTGGAGTCAACTTACGTTTGATTTATTCCACCTCCTCCATATAATCCAATTACCATGATGTTTTCTTTTTGTTGACAAGTAAGGGCAACCTTCTGATACCTCCTGGAATTGGAACTGGTGCATTTTAACATAGTAAATTGAATTGGGTGTGGAAATCAAGAATTGTCCCCAGCCTGATTCCTTGTGCTTTGACTACTAACATCAACAACATTGGATCAAAGGCCAAACATTGTGTGGGATATGTCTGGATTACAATATTAGCATACAATATTAACATAAAACTTTAAAGCCGGTAGAAAAACAATTACATCGGCAAACATCAATTTTAATTTCAATTTTAAACAGTGGGAATGTAAGGTTTGATTGGGCGACAGATGTTGTCTCGTGCCCTCCTGCATTTGCCTTGAAAACAAGATAAATAAGAATAATATTTCTTCCCCTTTCGTAAACTGAGAAAATTCTACTTGGTTCCAGGATCCATAAATTGTGCTAAAAAAGGAACAAAGTTTATATTACAAATTTCATAGGGGATAGGGGTTTGATTTGGTCCAGCCCCCAATCTGTAAAAGGTTTGTGCATTTGTTGACTGGGTTTGAAATTAGCCTCCTGGATGGGATACAATAAATGATCATCACGCCTAAAAGACTTCCGCAGTCTTGACCCAAAATCCTTTGCCATGAAGTAAAATGAAGAGCCGCAAGGCATCCATGCTCCGACAATGCGAGCCACTCTATTTAATCTGGTAAGAGACAAAAGCTAAAAGAGATGACGTGAGGATATCTCAAAGCAACGATTCGCTAGTGCTTCCACCAGGTATGAGACCGTTCATAATCAGGCCATGTCAGCATCTTTTAAAATGGCCCTGAAACACGTGAGCTGCTGCAGGGATATATTTATATGATCTAGTTCGAGTGTGACATCGAGCTGAAAGTTAGAAAAACATGAAAGCAATTTTGGGGTGCTTTTAGCTGTAGTGACTATTGCTTTGCCTAGCATCACATCAAGAGATGAAGAAAAAAAAAAAACTAAAGGATCAACTTTATCTTTATTTATTTTCTCTGCGTCTTTGCTAGCATTGCAGTTTGCTTCTGAGTATAAACTGAACTATTTGTTTTTACAGTAAAACTCACACTCTCACTCACAAGATGGATTTCTGCTCAGAATTACGCTATGACTGCATTACTGTGTATATAGTTTAGGTCCTCTCATTAGCCTGCTAGGGAAATTATACATTGCAGCGAGTAAAGTTAAAAGTGAAACCAACCTGCATTTTCTGTAACAAAAACTTTTTAAGTGCAAGCAATGTGACTGTTCTTAAGTTTTATTCCCAGCTCTTCAGTCTTTCAGAGGACGGAATCAACCAAAACAGCAAAATACTGAAGCTCACAGATTCTGATTACTCACATTAAAAAATTATACCATTCTTTGGAATCTGTGTGTCAGCCATATGGGATTTGACATTAATGCTGAGTGTTGAGAGTATACTTCTGTATGAGCCTTCATTAGGGATCTTATCGGCAATCGGCCCATCTGTGTAATCAGCACTTGGGCCCTTGCAACTTTAAGCTAATGGAGACGTGCGTGACAGGCTCTACATTTAAACGGGGAGGGGCTAGGTAAATCTGTAGCTGCTTCACCAAGACAGTCACCTCTGATGGAATTAATCATTTATCTGAATCACATGTGCTTAATGGTTTCCTACAGTAGCCTTTTTTCCTCTTCAGCGTGCTCCATCAGGCCAATGTCAGGATGCAGAGAAAGCCAGTAACAGCAGCTTCCTGTGCCTTTGTTTCTATAGAAATTCTGTTAAAATTTAGCATCACATTGTGGGTATAAAACCAGAAACAGCGCTCATTAGCTGAGTTCTGGGATGACCTTGCTATTCCTCAAATTTGCTCTACGGTATAAGATGCTGGAGCGAAATTCCACACAAGTTCATGTGTGGATACACTTGTTGACACATTTTTTTTGTTGAAAATTTTAGGGTTAGGGTTGGGTACACAATTACAATTACAATGTGATGTAATTGTTCAAACTGAATAACGATTCATGTATGGCATTCCACATAAACTAGACTGTTGTGAATTACCAAAAATTAATAAATAAATCAATTATAAAATGGGTTGAGAAAAAATAATCTAAAATCTTGCAATATGTCACGTTTCACCTCCACCTTTTCTGTTAGTCCGTCATGTTTTCATTCAGCCAATCATTCAATTAACATTCCACTAAACCTAAATGTGTACTGTTTCATTCATCCTTTGTTTTCATTCGCCCTGCACTAACATTTCCCTTACTCAGTCACCGGTGTTAGTCATTGTTTATCAATCATCTGCCCTGCACTCCCCTATATATACTAGTCTTGTTTCACCACTCGTTGCTGGATAGGCTTATGCTTTGCCTAGTCTTGCTTGCATTACTTCTTGTTTCCAAAACTATTATCTAGCTCTAGTCTCAGTCTCAGTCTCAGTCTCAGTCTCAGTCTCAGTCTCAGTCTCAGGTTGTGTTTCTACTCTAGCCTAGTTTTGTCTTATTTATAGTGTTGGTTTGTAGTCTTGTAGTTTTACCAGTGTTTTTTTGTTTTCTGTTACACCACTTTTTTGTAAAAGTAACATCCTGCGTTTTCCTCACCTTCGTTTCCATGTCTCGGTGTCTGCGTTTGGATCATTAAAACAACCTGTGCCCGTGATACATTATTTAAAAGAAGGGTCAGCCAAGCAGGTTTGATATAAATGCACACTCTTTCCAACAGAACAGTGGATTCCTGTTGGATTAGGGATTTTTTTTTTTTCTTCCTAAAACAACCTAGGATTTTGATGTTTATGAATTCTAGGTTTACACATACGTAAAAATATTTGAATATAATTAAAAGATAATATTATAGTTGTGCCGAAGCACTGAAGTAAACCTTTTTCTCCTCAGTACAACGTGTCATATTGACTCTTACCACAGGAAAGTACTGGCCCCTATAGGTAAACTTTGGTAAAGCATTAATCTGAAGAAATGTGCTGATTTCAAAGCTGAAGTTTGATATAATCACCCCCCCCCCCAAAAAAAAAAACCGTGTTTGATAAAATAAACAAAATATACGCATTGACACTGCCATCTTACTTTATTCACACCATTTTAGGTAGATCCTTCTCACACAGTAACTCCCATTACTTTGAGAGATGTACGCGTTGCGTCCTGCGAGCTCCCCGGTTCAGAAAAGAGACTAACAAATCCTTCTTCCATACGCCGCTGCGGGGTGGGCTGCCTAGTCGAACAGCGACAGTGCTGAAGTTGCCTCTGTCTATGGTTCTGAACAAGTCAGAGCGCACAGTGCTCATCGCCCGATGGGGTCTGATGATCTCTGCTATACTTGCTGTGGTCGAATTTGAATGGTGGCTTTTTCCACGGTAGTGTACTACTGACCAACAGCGCTGTAGAACTGTGGGGGTTAACGGATTAGTCTGCAGCTCACAACGTGTCCCGTGGAAGCTTTGCTGGGTTGCGCAATGAAAAATGAATGCTAGTATTTTGTCTGAACTTGCTCTATTTTTGTTTAAAAGCTGACGATTTTGCATACCCGTTTCGCTCTTTGGATTTATGAAAGAAGAAAATTTAAAACACCTAATATTTGAATGTTCATTAAAATACTTTTCAGAACAGTGACTGATTGAGAGAACGGCTATGAAACAACAGCCACAACAACAACAACAACAACAACAACAGCAACAGCAACAGAACAGTATAATTAATGGAAGTGTGTCATTATAACCACTTACACTACCATCAAGCCGTATTCTTATTCTGAGTGCTGTTATCGTTGTTCCTTTAAATCGCTGAAAAAGACAGCTTGTGTAATGTATCCAACCAGGCTACGGGCGAACATTTTGTGCTTTGTGCTGCTCCCGGAACATTGGACCGGACTTCTTATTTGAGCTACAACTCTTTTGAAGCAGCAAAGTAGAGACAAGGAGAACTACTTCGATTTGGAGCCGGAAAATCTTCGTCAAGTGTTTCTACTAGAAGTTGTGCTTTGCGCCAAACCAGACCTATGAGTATGGGTTTGCTTGATTCCGAGTAACAAATTTGAACCAGACGTTTCTACGCGGTGAGTCAGTAATAAACTGTTACTTCCACCATTAAAATTTGGATGATCTTTGTAAAACAGAATATTTTAAATTCGTTTACTCGATTTGATCATCATCATCATTATTATTATTATTATTATTATTATTATTATTATTATTATTATTATTATTATTATTATTATTATTATTATTATTATATTTTCACGTAATAACTATTACCATGCTTAACATATTGAGATTTCCGATAGTACGTTACTGACTTAGGTATCCCAGCATCTTAAAGACCCACATCCACTTGAATTGGATTCTGGTCATATTCTGTTTGATGGCTCATTTCTTGTTTTGCCGTGAGGTATGACCCATTGGTAGTAGAGCCCACACCCTCGGCGCTGTTATTAGTGCCAGGAGGAAATGTCTTTTGCTCAGGACTGCCTGATTAACGGGGTTAGAAATTTACGGTGATGTACACTTATGGCCGTCAAGTACGTATAAAATTATAGTTGTCATTAATTACCTTAGCTGTTGTTTACATCGACGTGTATCTACCTGTTGGTCCGTGATTCTGATTAATAATATTTCAAGGAACTAATCAAGAAGCAATGAGTCACAAAGCACTTTTTTTTAATTTTATTACAATTTCAATGTTAGTCATAAACGCTGGAGAAACTAAGAGCACAAATATCATCAATAATAATGATAACTATGATTATGACGAGTCTGATTGTTTTAATGTACATTTATATTTCACATTTTCACATCACAACGTGCGTCTTAGAGTTACCACATATATTGCTCCGTGTGGTAAATCAAATAGAAGTCACACCTTTATGTTTCTCGCTTGATGTTAATATCGTATCGTGGCGACCGTTTTGAACTTAAATACTTCGTTGACTATACTCTGTAATTAGGCTCTACATAGTTAACACATACCGCAACATTTTTTTTTTTATTACTGATATGACTTCCCCAGCAGTACTGTATTATAACCTGAAAATGCCTATACTATGTCGTTTTTATTTAAGATTTATTTTCGATTCTGTTGTTTTCAGTTTGAACCATGTGGAGAAAAATGCAAAAAGACAACTGAGACCCTCTCCTTAAATGCGTAGGAATACCGGGGCAAAGGATGGGCCCTCTTGTTCCTGCGACCTGCATCATCCTCTTCATCCTAAATGCCGCAGTCTTTCCGGCCTCCATCAGCTCCGAGGATTATCCGGCGGACGAGGCCGAGCGAACTGCCAGCAGTGACAACATTATTTTTGACGATTATCGAGGGAAGGGCTGCGTGGATGACAGTGGCTTCGTGTACAAACTCGGGGAGCGCTTCTTCCCCGGACACTCCAACTGTCCCTGCGTGTGCGCGGAAGATGGCCCAGTGTGCGATCAGCCTGCATGCCCTAAAATACATCCAAAATGCACAAAAGTGGAACACAATGGCTGTTGTCCCGAGTGCAAGGAAGTCAAAAACTTTTGTGAATACCGCGGAAAAACGTATAAAGTCCTGGAAGAATTTAAGGTAGGATCTATACCCGTTGTTTATATATAATTTCATCTATTATTCTATACGTATAATTTGTGTGTCTGTTATGCTTTACATTTCAGTTATTACATGGAGTAACCTTAAAGTATTGTTGTAAAAACGACATTATTGTTGTTGTAAACGAAATAGCTGTTTTTTTTTTTTTTGTTTGTGTAAATTTAGAATACATGAAAGAACTGCTAACATCCATACATTATGAAAACTTCATATGGTTTGTTATTTTTTCCCACAGAGGACTTATCTTTTTAAAAAGAAGCGTTGACTAGACTAAGGGCGATCCTCAAGCCCCAAAGACGCCTGGGAAAATTGTCAATTTTAACATTTTTTATTTATTTATTTATTCCATTCACACGTGATTTGTTTTAATTCACACGCAAAGGGTAACTGCTTTAGTATCTGAATTGCTTAAGTATAGCACCTATTTGTTTTTATCTAATATCAAACTCCACTTAGTGTGTTCCTCGCTCTAATTAAAAATAAAATACATTTTTAAAATGCGATTCGCGTGTTGTCAAAGAGTTACAGATTTATTGACATTCAGAGCACTACCATTTCAATTTAAATGGTGAAAAAGCGAACATTAGTCACAGACGTCTTCTCGTTCGACCATATAGACAAACATGTTTAGCATGAGCTCGGTCCATTTCATCTGTTGAGCCTACGCAGTGAATTAGTCATATTGCTGTATGCTAGAGTAATAATATGATAATATTGACGGTTCACATGACAAATGTTTTAAAGGCTTTGTTATTCGTATTTACCTGAAACGGTAAGCAAGATAAAGTGGTAATATAATGTCACAAAGGATGGGAGAGGATAAATCTTGTTGCGGGGGTCACAGAGGGAAAAGACCCATGTGATACTTCAATGTCAAGGCCAGCTTGTCTCTTTGGCATCGTGAGCGTATCGCAAAAACCTTTCAGGACCATAGCCGTTGAGACGAAATCCACCCTTTAATATTGTGTTTTCGACCAAGAGTGAGTGGTGTTAAATTTCACCCTTGTATTAAACTTTGAAGTAAGTTTCAGTCCTTTAGCTGCTGTTTGGAATAAGATGTCACCGCTTGCGCTTGTGGTGGTGTACCAATCGTCCCATTGATTTGTTGTTCTTAGCGTGCCAGTGGACTTCAGTCAATATATCCTGGAGGGATCTTATATGGGGAGTGTTCCTAAAACAACTGCAACAAATAAAACATATTTAAGATACCGTGCATGATTCACGTGTTCGGCATCATGCTCACATGACTAATATACGGCGTATAAAAACGTTTTTATTTTGTACTTACCATTATCGTTGAATTCAGTCTATTTAGTTTCAGTCAATGTCTTTGGCATTTGTTCAGTTTGAGCTGCAAATTCATATTTTTGTGGACATATTAGTCAATGTGTTTCAATTTTAGTTTAAAAAAAAAGAAAATCAGATAACTAGTCATTTAACAAAGTCTGCAAAAAATACAGCCATTTCAGCTGTCCATCTTTATCTGCGATTATCGTAATGACAAGCTATGTTAGGTAAATCAGGCTCTGTTCACCAAGCAGAAGCTACAGAATTGGACTACCAAAAAAGAAACAAAGGAAAAAGGCACTAAGTGATACAGTCGAATGGCAATGGACTGCGCTATTATAGGGGGCTAACATATTGGGGCAGCACAAGGAATTAAGCTAATCTCAATTTAATTTAATTTAATTACTGTAAGAAGTCAATATTGTATGTCGCAAGACCATTGTTTTAAAGATTTTTTTTTTTTCCACCCCTACTGGATTTTAAAAACCATTGTTAATGTAATAACGTCACTTAAAATAATATTGATTGACTAACTAGGGTTATGGAAAGAGACCAGAAGGTTTTGATGTGTGCCGGATCCGTTCTCCTAGACAATTCTCAACTAGTTGTTACAACCCTTTGGTTTAGTTTCTATTTACACAGTATGATTCGATTCCTTACCGGGCTGTATATGGCTTGAATTCGATCACAAATAAGAGTTAAAAATTGCAATTCATTGTCCAAGCGATGTATCAGCCACCTTTAATAAATGCCAGCGTCCTCTTGTTTAATTGATTTATGTGCATTTCAGTATTAAACAAAACCATTGGTAATAAAGACATTTTCCTCACACTGAGAACTAGGCAAGTGCACAAGCTGAGATGATCTGCTACGCCCACCGATGTTGGCCTCTGTTCAATACGAATAATCAATGCATTCACGGTGCAATGTGACCGGGGAGCTAAATTAGCAATCTTCTCTCTCCCGTACTGTACACATAACAGGAGGGAGTCATGGGCGTTTCATCGGGGTCAATGGGATTTTATTTACCTCCTGACAATGTACTTTACTGGACAAACTCCTCCAGTCACTGAGGCATAGTATCACAGCCATATAAAAGTGCTTGAACCATGAAGATCTGCTGGCATTTTTATTTCCTGCAGGCTAAACGAGCCAAAACGTGATACACTATAGTAATTACAAAACTGCATAGGCCTATGCAGTGTGCAGCATACTAATCCAATGTATTTTTAAAATTGCTTCAGCATGGCGCAGTGGTTCCAAATGGCATTGAGTGGTAATAAAAACACCCAAAGATTATTACAACAGAAGAGAAATTAAATACCCCCCACCCACCTTATTTTACATATCCGTTCCTTGATTTTGGCATAAATTTTGAAAGAATTGAACAAATAGTTTTCAGCGTTTCATCAAAACGAAGAGGATTAAGACATACATAACACTGTCACATTGTTTCAGAGGAACGAGGAACATATCTGTCCTCACCCAAGCTTGACATATACCTGTCATAGATAATTCTAGGTTGATGCTGGCATTGACATGAGGTTGTCATTTAGCTGAATATTAAATCAACCAAAAATAACCACGCTTGATATAATGGGAGAAGTCTCTTAAATGAAATGTCAGGTAAATAGTTTGTACAGAGTACCAATTCATTGATTTTTTAAAAGTTTTATATTATAAAGTATTTTTCTTTTTAAGTTATCAGCATGCCATTAACCTTTTAGCACGCCGTACATATTCCACGTACTTTATAGCCTAAATCATTGGGAAGCTCATTTAGGGGGTCCAAGAGCTGAAAGTATTGAAAGACTTACTCTGCCTCGTTGCTCTCTACTTGCCATAGCTTTTGTTCATGGGCTTAGATCACAGTTACATTTGCACAGTTGCCAGACTAACATATCTTCCCATCTGACAATGTTTGTCTAAGAAATTAGACACTACTTGTAATTGTTTGACTTAAGCATACTAAAATTGCACACCAGGGAAGTGATGAAGTTGATTTAATATCTCCCTATCACAAAAAAAACCCATAAAAAATGTAAATATAAACCCTGAAGTATAAACTCTCTGCAGTATTGCATTGCAGGGTTTTGGCTATAAATGTCACAGTATATGCCTATGTCAGGTTCCCTGAGCCCCAATCACTACCAGTCAGAAGAGTAGAAACCAACGCTGTTATGGGTAACATCTGACGTTTCTTTTAAACTCCTCTAAGTTAGTTTCTCTAAGTTGGCATGGAAGGTAGACTCCCGTAATCCATACACCGTTGCCATCACCCAGCCCTCACATCTTCCTGGCCACGCAGAATGAATATCGATAGGTTTTCCATAGCCTGCAGTCACGTTATTATTATTAAATGAAGGTATGTGACCTTCAAGATCCGTACTGCAGAATCGTGTGAGTGCTTGGTTTTACCGGGCATACCTTCAGTGACCACTAAAATGTCGAGTGACTTTTGTTGCCCAGAATTTGTTGTTTCTGAGGCTGAAGCACCCCCTGCGTGAGGTATTATATTACGTTTTTAAAAATTATATGTAGTATACCATACTCAATACTACGCCCAATCGTACCCCAGGGGAGTTGCACTTCTCAAGGTCAAAGCTAAAACCTCCTCTCCATCTCATTTGTAGCCCCTGGGGGATGGCTGGTCATGTAACAAAAACCGGGGGGGGGGGGGGGGGGCATTCCCTTATGCCCAAACGGCCCTTAAAACCATGCGTTAAAAAAACCCTTGGAAATAAAAACAAAATAATGATTTTAAAAAATTTAAAATTAATTTAAT
>JAOYSI010005496.1:0-13503 GCA_025775065.1 Hiodon alosoides
CCCCCCACCCCCGCATACCCCTCCACGGATTCCGACGCCCCACCCAGGCAGCCCGTTTTCAACCACCATCTAAACAACAAAGTGTTTATCCCCATTTACTGAGCTCTGTTCAGATGCATTTCAAAATACACTTCCTTCTGCTCCCTTCAATATGCGGTTTAGTGTTCAAAAGTGAGTACGGCATCACGAGAGAATGAATAAAGATCAGCGCAAACAGTTTTGTAAACAGGAGCATCACCAGATCGTTTGTGAATTGTTGCATTCCGTTGCTCTTCAAGTAAAGCTTGTTGGTTATTTATTTGTTTCTGTAGAAACTCCTGTCCTTTCTGGATCTCACATTAACAACCTGGTTAGGGTGAATCAGCTGCTTTCCTCATGTGCATCAATTTACATATGACAAGACAATGAGAAAGTTGAAAGCATGTGAGAAAGCATGTATGTATCTTGCTTTCTCTAATGTATTTTGCTTCCCTGGCCCTGTTACTGGGTTAATGAAACTTTTATTTAAAATTTAAAGCAGCATGGAAGAGATTTACATAGAGGGTTTAGTTCAAGGACAGGTACTTTGGTGGTAATGTTATAAAGCCCAGTTTTTTATTTTTATTTTCCATGGCAATAGCTGAGACTGTCACTTTCTGTAACTATTAGTTTTCAATTGTAAGTCATAGTATAACTTACCCTTTACACCATTTAATGTATGAGGATTGGCAGCTCCATGATTGAAGGTGTGGGAATTGTACAATTATACGTATAACAAAATGGTAATAATTTACTTTTGATTCCCCTTGGAATATGATTAATGCTAAGCCAAAATCCCAGCTTTGAAAATTAGGATAAAATATAGTCTTAGCTTCTCAAATTCAAAGAGTCAAGATGTCTATTAATAGACATTTTGAAAGAAGCAAATTTACATTTTTAAGATTTATTTTTCTGAGTTATGATGAGCAAAAGGCAAGAGCCAGGGGGAACTTAAAGGTGCTGTGTAATTTGTCTTTCCTTTTGGATGTTGACGAGTGCCATTCAAGCAACCCCAGAAGTTGAGACGTAGATGGTCGTGCACGGTATACGCACATATGTATATCTCGTGTATATATAGTATATATATATAATTAAAGCAACAAAAGGGTAGAATTCCATTCTATCAATATACTCAAATGGTCTCTTTGAGATTGAGTTGTTGTTGCGGCACCGGAAAACTGCCAGTGTTGGCTCAGATGTTCCAGGAGGAGAATCCGTAGTTTGTGTGGAGTTCCACATAGTCGCAATATATTTCAAGCGCTAGCTGGCCACTTTTGCGAATCAGTGTACTTTCTGTTCTGTCCCTCAAAGAGGAACAGTTGATTATAGGACCGCTGGGGTTTTTTTACACATTCAATCTCGACACTCATTTCACTCTGGGAATGATTCCGAGTGTCACCCGTTTCATTTTTTACGCTAAATTGGTTGCTACCTTTGTCGTTATATATTACATTTTGTTTACTGGGGAAAAAAAAGAGACGGCTGTCAGAGGGAGGTACTGTGGAACATCCCATTAACTGTGTTTTCCCACTAAGATTAAATTTGTATCACGCTCCACGGATCACTTTATGTCCCCTTTGTCAGAACTGTATCCCAGCTTTGCAAAGATGATTATAGCTCAGGGGGAGAATCTAATTCACGGAAATTAAATACAAATAAACCCAGGGACTCCTGTCATATTGGAGTCCCTTTGTTTCCCCATCACCAATATAGGCCGGTGATGGATGTCTTTTAGGAGACGGTTGATGCCCTCCCCCCCTCTTCTCGCCGCGGTTGTTTTGCTGCTCGACACGCCAGGATAATAGACTGGGGCTCTTTCGAGACGCTAAGCGCGAGCAGAAGACTCTGGGTGCGCGTGTGTGTGTGTGTGTGTGTTTGTGTTTGTCAGTGGTAAGTCACAGGCAGTCAGATCGAAACGACAAAGGGGCTTCCGCTACTGGGTGGTGGCTTCTAAAGAACCGGTCTCTGAAGAACAATGAGGGGATTCCGCGAGAATGAAGACATAGCTGTGCTGGTAAAGATTTTCCCAGTATGCTCTTAGCCAGCAATAGCAATCCTGCCACAAAAAAGCCTTGTCTATATATATAAATATATATATAGACTGTAGAGAAAGAGAGAGACAGAGGAATACAATTAGAATAAAGTACATCTAATTTCAATAGGTGGCACTGCAGGTCCTTAATTTTCGGAAAGTGACGGAAAGGGACATATAAGCACATTGAAGGAAATGAACTGTATGTTTTACCTACTGATTATACCAACTGAGGGAGATGAACAAAGTTATTTGATTTGCTTACCCTTCTGCTTTATTTCGGATTGGAAATTGTGATTTAGTTTTATTTCAACCTGGTTGAAGTCACATCTGCATGCAACTTTTTTTTCCCTCTATGTCATGCCTTTAATTTTGTTATATTTACTTTATGCATTGATAAAACGTGTAATTATCTCATGCGCTACAGCAGTGCCACACATTGTAATCACAATACTAATCTGTAATATGCAATACTTATTGTAAATTCATACCCGATAAAATGTGCAATAGTTCTATTGCATCCTTACATATTGTATGTGCGACAGGAAACCAGAAGCATCACCAATCAATCAATATATCAACCAATAAGTAAATGAAACACCCAGAATTATTTTGATAATCTAAATATATCAGACATAGACAAGTCCGTGTTCACAGGGGCCTTCAATTGAGTTTAATTAAATGAGAAAACTCATGCCCCCTTCGACACGGATACAAACAATTGGGGGAAAAGACAAACAAGATAAGCTCAACAAGTGTGAAATAAAAGGAACAGAAAATACTGGGTCAAACGCTGCGCTGAATGGCCGCTCCTGCGTTTTCAGGTATACACCGGATAAAGGCCTACCAGTGGTGTTATCCACCAAGCAGACAGAAGACAGAGGAAGGCTAATTATGACACTGGTCAGTCAGTCAGTCTACTCTCTTAGTTTCCGGGAGAAACAGCTGCAAGGATTACACAGTCGCTGATGTGAAAAAGTGAGCCTCTTGGCACACTTTGATTGTCTATTGTTAGCTGTCTACTATAAAGTGATCATTCAGAGAAGTCCATAGAACACACAGAGCCAGGAGGAGTTCCCAAACATTATTTCAGCATCTGTAAAACGCAATCAAATAAAGTCGGCCCGATTAGCATAATCTGACAATTTTATCTTGATTAATTTAATTTCACGTTCTGCCTGCCATTGGATAATAAAGTTCTTATGAAATTAAACGGATCAAAGATGTTTTCATACTTGTGAAAGAGATTACATTTGTTATTTTGCGTAATGAATTTTTAATCCCCTGAAAGTTGCAGACGTTCTGCTCCTTGTGGCTCTGTTAATAAAAATTAAGACTGCGCTCTTCTTTAATCCATTTACGTTCGTTCATCACAGAATGTCTTTGTTTGTTTTTTTTGTTTTTATTTACAGATGTAGGTAAGAAATGATTTACTATTTTTGTAATTCCCATAATTTACTAACATCAATAAATAATATCAGTAACAATCATACTTACAAAATGTTCGTTAAATGTTACCTTAAAACATACTTATAGAATTAGATCCGATATATACTGACTTAATATTCATACCGATTTGATGTGTCGTGCATAGTGTAACTATGCAGTACACTCAATTTGTGGATGCACTTATCTTTATGACCATTAGTTTTTCACTAGTTTCAGTTGTGTATTATTAATTAACAGAATTAGAATGTTTGTAGTAAACCATAATTATTAAGTTTATCTTAATCATATTAATTGAAAAAAAAGAAGAAAAAAGAGCTTTATTTCTGATGCCTACAAGCTCAAACATCTCAAACATGAATGCTGAAGCCAACAATCTAAGACGGAACCAGATATGCAAAACCTTTCTGACTCTTCCACTTATATCAGAGAATAAAATGCATCAAATGTATCAAAGACAATACCGAACTGTTTCTTCATCGGTCTGTACGCTGCTGTTTTTACCACGATAGAGACTGGAGAGAGGCTCTGAGCTATTTTAGGATTTAATGAAATGTTCATTTGCAGTGCATAAATCACAGTAATTTTCATACTAGTTATTTCCTCTTGCCAATTGCTTTTTAATTATCTGAACTGATGAGCCATGCACTGTTGTGTCAGTGTCTTGATGACAGAACCACAGGTCAAAAAGGACTGCAGGTTTGCTGTCTGTATGCGTCGATCACCTAGTTTTTACTTGCATTGAATTGTGGATGGGGCAAGAAAAGTAAAAAATCTAACATTTGCTAGTTTGGAATGTATTGTTGTGTTTTTGTTTTATTTTATGGATATAGTATTGAAAATCACAAACTACAAAACAGGAACTAACCAAAGGTAGAGGAGAATTTATTTTTTTTTGGTATACTTTTCTTGGATACAATTGAGAATGCTTTAATAATGTGTAATAAACTTGGAGGAAATCAATACTTTACAGCACATTGCTTTTGTTGCTGTAATTGCCAGCCACAAAACAAATTATTAAAAAAGAAACTTCTTATTTACAACATATTTTGTTTGTTGGCAACATACTGGTTCCATTGCTCACTGGATGAATTATTTTCTCAAACAAGGATAGTTTGGTTTCAATTCACACTCAAAAGAATGTCCTTCAATTTGGACACAATTGCCTGCAAAGTCTATCTGCAAGGTAGTGCAAACAGAAAAACAAACCCTCCAGCATTCAACTGACAGCACAAGTGCAACTACTGTTGAATGGACATGCAGTCATTGCTTTGGATCAGTTATATGTGGCGTTTGCACTGACAGACATAGGTGCACTGGATTTTATTTGATATTTGGTTTGTATCGGGCTTGTGGCTGTAGCGGGCTACTGACAGTGATGTCACTCCATAGAGTTAAAGACAAAAGGATGATTAGTTCCTAGAGCAAAAGACTTAAGGTTGTGACCCTAAGGTGTGCGATCCGAGTATGATTTATTGCTTAGGCAGTGAAACTTGTGTAAATTGTGATAAAAAAGCCAGGGGATCAGGGTCTGTTACACTGACACATCATGCCAGGATTGAAAGTGCTCTACATAAGCAGCACATTCAATAGCTTCGGAATATCGGAAGCTTCTCGGTGACCTGATCCATCTACTGTTTTCATAAATCCACACTGAGTAACAATGTAGGCTACTGGCTTAATAACTATGTTACCAAATTTTTAATTGAATGCAAAAACACTCATGTTATGCACTATGCTAAAAGTACCGCTACTAAGATTTCAAGCAGCAAATATCTGAGAAATCCTACACATTAGCAACAACTGCCGTACGTTTGTAAATTTTTAATGAGGACAATTCAGTGCAGATAAACGGATAGAGGTGTGATCTTTGTTTTTGCTGTTGATACTTTAAACCAAAATAATGTTCCAAGTTTAAGCTTCAGATTCAGTGCTAAACCAGGATTGGGTACTGGGTTTCACTAATCGAATCATCTCCCTGCTGAGATGATGTCTGAGCGAGGTATGGTTCCCATCACACCTTGGCTGCCATCACAGATGTTCGTTAGTCTATCGTCCGGGGCGCAGATGTGCCGCCACTCCAGTGTGATCTACATCCGAGCAGCGGGGGAGGGCTCTGATGACTGGCGCCAAAAAGCGCTAACAACCGTCCAGAGGAACGGGGCTCTTCTCTGCGTTTTAGAGTTAAAATGTTTTAATAACGCGGCACTCAAAGCCCAGCGGGGCTTGTCTCAGTGAGACATGTCTGTGATGTGACCAGAGTGCATAAATGTCATGGTTAACAGGGCGACAGCTTGGAACAATAAAAGAAATCGAGGCAATACAATAGTGACCAGTTAATGCTAAAACGAAACCTGTCTACCGGCAAGAAAAGCCATTGTCTTCCAAAAGCATTATAACCAATGTGGAATATAATAATAGTTGGTTCAATATAAATATAATTCAATTCAGTTTTTTTATTCTAAACTTCAAAAACACACAAAGCATTTTTAGCCATGGTTAATATTCATCAAATTTCATGCCTGATGAAGATAAGAAACAAGCATGTGCTGTATGTTTCTGTCATTCCGTTTTGACCCTTGATTTTCCCTAAGAGACTCTGTGATTGTCTTGCACGCTGTTGGTGTATTCTGAGCTAATTAAAAAGGAGACATAGGTGCCACATTTCACATTCCTCTCATCGGAGGAGAACAAAGGGAGCTTTTTCGGAATATGAAGGGGCTGATGGAGAAAGTTAGCACATACAGAACTCAAAGCACAGCCAGAAACGTTGGCCCTGCAATAGCAAATTTGATTTGAAAAGGCAAAAAAAGGGAAATACTAAAACAAACATCAGATGATGTTCAACGTTGCTTTAATATGTACCTTCATGAAACTGGCACGACTGTGATTTTTAAACTTTTAAAACAAATGTAACAAGAAGCAACACTCATCAGTTATAATTTTAGTCAATTGTTCATGGTATACATTTTAAACAACTGAATTGTTTAACTAGTTCTGCCTTTACTTAGCCAAAGAGAAGTCTCATTACAGAACTGAAGATTTGGGTATGGGTGGTAAGGATCTTTCATTGATTCAGTTTAAGACCTCTCCTCCTTGGTATGACCAGTAGTCTTGTTATATATAAGCTATTTTACACAAATGGAAAGTAAGCAAATAAGCACATAAGTCGTGCTCTTCCGTTGGATTTAGAGTCCGTGACGGAAAACCTAGGAGTGGAAAACTCACCTTCCTAACAGAGACGGGTACAGAAAGGCAGGCAACTTCCACACATTATCTGGAGCAATGACCTTTATTTGGGTTACAAGCACAATGCACTGTATGGCACGGAGGACACGTGCTTTGTGTGGACATTGATTTCGTTTTAATACCAAAAGGCCTTTATTTTTCCACAGTTCTGGGCTACTGTGGAAAATAAATAAAATACAAATATGAAATAAAAACTTTGTGCCATAGGGTGCCAATTAATTTTTCATCTCTTTGTGAAAAGGGTGTTTTATTTGTTCTGAAGAACAGTTGGCAGTCCAATATGAAAACAGCATAGTCTATGGAAAGACTGCTCTGTTGGAGAGCACAGAGGCAGTGAGGTCTTAAACAGTGGAGGTTGAGGGGGACCCTGGATTATTTATTATACAGTAAGTGGTGGAAAGACCATCTAACACTACAGATGAATGATAAAGGTCAGGTACATTTTATTTTTTATTTTTATGAAGGACAACACAATGTTTCCTCCTAGTTGGTTTATCTGGCTGCCTGTTTGATCTCTCTCTCAGGCGTGTGGGGAAATCAGAGTTTTGGGAAATTAAGAGACTTAAAAAAGAATGGGATTTATTTTGACTAAAGGCTGAGATTCTACTAAGATTTCTAAAAGATATACTTAAAACGACATGTAGATTTCCAAAGATATGTAATATTGTTTTTTTCGTTAGTGGGCAGTCGACTCCTTGTTTGCAAAGATCGGCCTGAGAGATTTTTTTAATCTTTGAATCCAGTAGCCATTAACCCATTCTTGTGCAAAGAATGTAATTTGATGTAATTTGGAATGTTGGATCAGTCAATATGCAGGGCACCACTCCCTTTGAGGAATGACATTAAATGACTAACTAAATTTTAATTCAGCAAATTTTTTTAACTGTCATCCAAATATACCCATATACTCATCCAAATACCATTCGCTACTGGGTCAGAGCAGCCTAAATTCTTCTGGCATGATTTCTACAAGGCGTCAGCAATGTTCCAAAGGGATAGTCCGTGCTGACGAGATTGCATCACGTGACTGCTGCTGATTGGACGGCATTCGGAGACAACGCGTGTTGGTGAGGTTGCGCATCCAGCTGGAGAATCCATGTGAATGAAGGTAGACTGTAGCCTTGAAGGGATGCAGCTGCCCAGCAGCAAGGTTCAGATAAGCTGTGGTGTTCAAATGTTTCTCAATTGGTATCAAGGGATCTAACAGGTTCCAAGAAAATACCACCCCACCGCCACCACCATTACACCGCCGCATGCATTGCCAGGGTTTTGGCCAAGCAGTCCCAAGGCGTCGCCAATACCTATCTAATGCATTGCCAACACCTCTCTAATGTTTTGCCTGGGAGTTGCCAAACAGTTGTCAAATGCATTTCTAACATGTTGCAATACATTTTTTATGCTATGTCTTTTTTCTTTTTTTTGCATACATAATTAGCAGGGTTAGGTCACAAATTTTGCCCATTCTAACATTCAACTGAACAGTAGCTGGATGTATTAATGCCTTCCTGCTTCATACAGATGAAAATCAGGTTAGCCATGACAATGTTTGTCATTAAAATGGGTCAGCTGAGGAGTTTTTGGCACGTTTGAGAGTTACTCTTTATTTATCTGGGGATCTCACAAACCATAACATGGTCAAGGGTCAACCATTCAACAGCCACACTAATTGCAATGGAACGCTAAAAATGTCCGTTTTCTCTTTTTTTTCCTCCCCATTCACATTCAGTGTCAAACTTCTGACCAAAAGAAAACAGCCAAGAGTTATTATTTTATTCAGTGAAACTCCTTTCTGCTCCCTCTGTTCATGGGTTTTAAATATTTTAGTATTCATGGTTAATCATAATTTGATTATATCCTAATGATAATGAAACAGTTCTATGCTTAAATAACTTGACACACTGTAGTGTAACTAGTAAATAATAGCCATGACATCCTTTGACATGACTTAAATTAACTGCTACCAACAAGAGGGGTCGAGGTCTTGAAAACGGGTTCTTAGGTTTTGAAAAGAATATATATGTATTTTTTTAAAGGATATTTTTTATCTTTCTGAAACAGGAAAGCTGAGGAAATGTTCCTTCAGAGTTAGTCCATGTAAACTGTCAAAGACAGAAAAGCAGTGATATCTGCCTGCCCTGCAAGACATGGAGTAATATTGCAGTTATTTAGTTCATATGCAAGTGATCTGTTGAAACATACAAAAATAAATAAATAAATAAATAACTAAAAATATTTCCTGTAAAAATGCACAATAGAGAATAATAGGCTCTTCATTAAACATGTTCCCATCCCGATCCCAAGACTTAATATAACCAAGAGTTAAATTATCAATATATTATCTGTTCAAGTAATTTTAAATAAGTGTTAACATGACATTACATAATCTTTTCACTGACAAACACAAATATTCAGCTAAAAAAGTAACTGTCAAAAAATGTCAAATTCAGATCATATATTCAATTAATAATTCAGTCAATCCTGACTGAGAAGAGCTTGGTTTAAAAACAAAAATGGAAACAATATTCAGTTGGGGCTCCAAGAAGGGAATTGAGAACAGCTGACATCCAGAGACTCTGGGAATGGTTGTACGACACATGCTTCAGCTGTTGGGAAGATATTTGTATTTATAGGAAAGTGCTAACATGAAAATCAGACTCCAGCCGGCCTACGACATCCCATTTCGTAAGTGTTTCGCGTTTTGTCATGTATTAATGATATGTTGATGAAACTGTCGTTTCAAAAATGCATCTGTCACCAAAATCTCCTGTGTTGCCCCGGGTGTGCTGGGAACTATACTTTTTAAACTTTGGTGATCAACTTATGCTATGCATGTCCATCACGAGATTTAGCGCAACGACCTTTGTCTGCCTCATCCCATGAGCTATTGACACAGCATGCCGGTATACTATTATCAGGTTGCCTGACTAGCACATAACCTTTAAACAAAACTTTTCTCTGACATTGCCACAACGTAGTCATGGCCATGCTGCGATGACATTGAGCGCCTGTTTGTGTTAGCTGTGAATGGCTGGGCTGTCTGCTAGGTAAGTGGCTGCAAATTAAATAATAGAATTCTGAAGCTGTGGTTTCAATCAGCTACTCAAGGGAAGGGAGTAAATCTCAAGTTTCCACTGAAACCCTGAAAGGCCTTCTTATATGATGGCTGAAACCCATACTCATCTCAAATGTCAACAAAACACTTGAGCAAGAGCTCCAAATAGAATTGCCATATAGTTTTTTAATATAATTTATATGGGCCGTCCTGCCCATTTCTATTCTCTGCTTACAATGAAGACGCTGTTAATGTCAGTGCATTCTGAAGACAACTTTATTTTTGGATATAGCTCAGTGGGCGCTGTTCCTTCAGCAGAAAACTGGCCACAGCATTTAGACAAAAAACAATTTAGAAGGGTGGCTATCTGAGGTCAGGTATGTATATATGTCATTTACGGTTAAGTCACATGGTGAATTTTCAGTATTATCTTATTTGGACTCAAAAAGAACAGAAATGACCAGACATTGAACAATGTCATAATTGTTGCCGTCCATCCATTTTCTGTAACCGCTTATTCAATTTGGGGGTGTTGCAGGCATTAGGCTGAAGGCAGGGATCACCCAGAGGCTGTGAAGATAGTCACAGTCCCTTTAAACACGTCCCTCACTTCTCCCACTACTGCCTGGAGACAAAGTCTGCATGCTGTAATTTCCCCTGAAACGGGCAGGACTGTAAATGTCCTCTGACTGTCAGCATATAATTATCTAAAGTTACACTCTGCAGTAGAATACCAAAAGAGAAAATAAGTTAACACTTTAACTCAAATCTCTAAATACTGTGTATTTACATAGTAGTCACTGTGGATTTTTACACCTGCAGTTACACTACATTAACTGCTTGGTAAATGCATAGTATTTAGAGACACTAAACTCAAAATGTTATTGAAAATAACAAAACCAAAAATAATAGGTTAACAATACAACATCACTTAGTTTTTCTTGAAGTTCCTGACATCGCACATAGAAATGATTATGGTTTGATTTTAAACATTATTTTTGTCTCCAAAGGGACCAGTCTCATGTCTAGTAGGGTATCAGAACCAGCGACCTTTGCACTGCTATGTATGAAGTCAGGTCCACTGTAGTTCCCCTGTCTCTGGCAAAACATACGGACTGCATTCCGTCACACATGGCTGCAATAATGGCTGCCCGTGGTGCCATGGTGTCTGAATTGGAGTCCATGCAGTTCAGACCCCCCTGACTGAATGCATCGCGTAAATGTTTTTACATTTTTTTCCGCTCTACCTCTCAGTTCACAACAAATTAACACCTGGGAACACTGACTCTAATTAAACAATTAACTGGTGAGGAAGATAGAAACACAGCTCACCATTCAGCCAGTGAGGACTGGGGTCTGAGACCCCTTCTGTCATTGGTTGGATAAATATCATTGAGAAGAGGTAAGGGATTCACAGGTGGGAAATCATTTATTCCTTATTATTGCCTTTCTTCAGAAATAGAAGTACTGCACAGAACCAATAATGTATTTAGAATCTGTCTCAGTACTAAACTAAACATTTCTGCTCATAGAGACATTGTAAAATGTAAATGTGAGGCCTTGCCATTTTTCCAACCTTTTAAAAACGGGTGCCCACACAATGCCTGTTGTTTCCTCTCTAGAGAATACATGCCCTCATTCCGTCACTGTTCGTGAATACAAAAAAGCCTCCTCATCATAGCAAAGATACAAACAACTGAAAACTCCTCGATTTCTAAGCGTATTGTACCTCCTGGAAGCAATCAGTGCGTTTTTGGATGATCAAAAGACACAAGTGAGGCAGCTCATTGGGGATAATAATTACAGCAAAGAGGCTATCTGACGGCGCACTCCAACCGCGTAGTTAGAGAGACGCAAACAAAAGGTGACAGACGTGTGGTACACCCGTCTCGTTTCTCCGAGAACCTCGCTGATGTTTCATTTTTTCCCATTTCCTTTGTGGGGAAGAAAGCGCAATCATTGCACCACAGGAGACTCCTACAAGCAGGCGTGTGAGAAAAGGGAGATTGGGAGCGTTTTCTGCCGACACTGGGTTTTGCATGGGAGTAGATCATAGAGCCCCTGTTCATGGTCATACCCCATGCCTGGCCTTTGCAATGAAGGGTGCTTGAAATCCGTCAAATAATTAATATATAACAAAATCAAATGATTACAGGATGTTTTGTGCACGTCTTGCATCTGTTCTGGGGTTTGTATGTGTTGTTGTTTACATCCACAGGGTCAACCAGTCCGTTCTGACTTGTATCCGTTTACCATATAAACCATTTGCTTGATTAAATCAAGCCATGAACTCCTCCGATTCTCTGTTGTGCATTTAATAATTTGTCATTTTGATAAATTTCTGTTGTCCATACGTTTCATCTGCCATTAGGAAATGGATTCAAGTTTGCATGACAATTGTTTTTCTGACATATTCCAACGGACGTATGTAATCAAATAATTGTTGTTTGACTAAAAAGAAAAATTGAATTACTAAGGGTGAAATCAGCGATTTTTATCCAAAAGTTTAATGCAAGATTAGAGATCTCAGAGAAGAGGTTTCCTTTATTTGTTTGATTAAACTCATTAAACCGTAACACTATAATATAGTAGAAACATAAACTGTGACTACTGAGAGAATGCATGAGAGATTCCTCTGAAGTAACAGGTATTTGCACATTTTCCTTACTTACCCTGGGTCATTACGTGCCTGGATTGGGTTTTTTTTCCCCCAAAAATACAAAGTTAGACATTTATACCTCAACAGTTATCCCAAAACCAAGCATCCGCCTTGTCATGTCTAATAACTTTCACAAAACAAAATCTGCCTAGAAACGAGGCTTCACAATCAAACAGCAATAGCTATTAGTTACCAAGTAGAAATAACAAAAGGGTCAGGGAACCCTATTAGTTTCTACTTTATTCCTCTCGTTTGGGGTCGTGTTTCAAATTCGAACACTCTGAGACCTAGAGTGTCTAGACGGGAACAAGGGAGAAGGACCCAATCCTCCGGAAGCTAGCGTGACCAGTGACATCATGCCTTCTTAGTAAATTCCCCGGCCTGAGCGCATGAGAAGCTTTGTGTTATTTTCCTCAGGGCGTAAACACTGATGTGCATGATTAATGTATGCAATTCCATGTATTAAAGCATTTCATTTCTTTCTTTAACAGAAACTCAGTATCAGATAATGATGACAAGGTTGGATATTTTTAGCTTTTAGATATCTTTTTAAAGTTTAACTTCTTATCTGACTGCCTCACTATGTTTCAGTCTCAGTGTCCTTTGTAAAGTTAGGTGTACAACATCATTAAGTAAAATAGTTTATTCATTAAAATAAATAATAATTTATTTAAATAATTTAAATGTGAAATGATCTGAAACTATGGATTAATTAAAATCATTTAAAATATACTTCCTGAATTGACTGTTCAGTTGGGCTACATGTACCTTGTACTCAGATTTAAGATATAATTCTTCATCCAAAACCAATAACAGCTATGTGCTTGCGCCATTTAAAACTCATTAATCAGAACCCGCCGGTGGATCCAGTTCTGCATCACCAGCACTTGTTCAGAGCCTTCACTCAGGCTCGCCTCCACCTGAGTCGCTCAGTGGGTCAGAACCCCCCTATTGCATCCTACTTTGACCCTGTTTGACCCATGCTGGCCCCCACACAGTTTTATGGTCCACTTTTCTGGAATGTAAGACAGCATCTAGGAAATAAAT
>JAOYSI010005497.1:0-45584 GCA_025775065.1 Hiodon alosoides
CCTCACGTGGTTGCTCGATAGAGAGAGATAGCACATTGTTAGTGGTTATCTATGAAAGCAGGATGATCGAATTAAGTAATTTGAAAAATTTTTAAAGTGAAGTGAAAATTTTTACCCTCTACCTTTACAGGCCTTCCAGGGCCTGATGCAGAGAAGCATCCCCACAGCATGATGCTACCACCACCATGCTTCACGGTGGGGACGGTGTATTTTTGGTTTGGTTTGCACCAAACATAGCTTCTGGTTTGATGGTCATAAAGCTAAATTTTTGTCTCAACAAAACATAGAATCTTCTTCCAGCAGACTTCAGAGTCACCCACATGCCTAATAGCAAACTCTAGCCGAGATTTCCTTTTGTTGTATGTCTCTCCCATCTCAACCACTGAAGCTTTAACGTCCTTCCGAGGAATCATAGGTCTCTTGTTGGCCACCCTCAATAGTCCCCTTCTTCGTCCCCTTACTAGTCACTCAGTTTTTGAGGATGGGCTGCTCTAGGCAGATATACTGCTGTGCAATAATTTTTCCATTTCTTAATTATTAACTTCACTCCGAGCGATAATAAGACACTTGGAAATATTCTTGTATCCATCCCCTGAGTTATTTTTATGAATAACCTTTTCGCTTGGAGTATTCTTTTGTCTTCATAGTGTTGTTTTTTCCTAGATACTGTCTCACCAGTAAGTGGACCTTCCAGAGACAGGAGTATTTATAATCACTTTAATCAAATCACCTTGACTGTGCACAGAGTTTAATTCCATTAATTAACTGAGCTAATTATAAAACCAGTTTGCTGCACAGTGATGATTTAGGTGAGTTGAATTTAAGGGGGCGAAAAATTTTATTTTGAGTTTAATATTTGTTATAAATTTAGACCAATTGTTAGAAATGTATTTTGACTTTGATATGAAAGAATTTTTTTCTGTGTCAAAAAAAGGCAAATGAAGTTCACAATGATTCAATATTTAAAACAAATAAAATATAAATACATCCAAGGGGGTGAATGCTTTTTATAGGCACTGTACATCTTAGGCATCTTAGATCTACTGTTTCAACAATTTTAGTTTAATATCTTAAATATACTACACTAATATACTCAACAAAAAAAAAAAAAAACCCTATAAATACAGTGTTACAGCTTTGCTTAAACATGGTAAAACAAGGTTAAGATGGTATGTGTGGGGTTAAATTCAATCAATCAATAAAACTTTGATTGATTTGATTTGACTGGTTTGTTATAGTGCAGATTTATAGCAAAGTGGTGCAATTCGTCACAAAGCGCTGAACAGATTACATTCTCCACAAGGAATAAAAAAAAAAAAAACCCTGTGCCAAACAGGAAAAACTGTTCTTTGACCCCAGAGACAGTCTAGAGAACTCCTAGAAAATTACAATCTATTTTAAGGAGATAATTTACTAATGCAGCCCACAAAATGCAGTCTACTGTAATTCTCTGACAGCAGAACTTGGCTGCAACCTACTATGGCAAACCTGGGGCGTCGGGAAGGCGGACACCAAAAGCTACCCCACCAGCCACATAGAGGTCCGGACGCCAAGGGGAGCCTTCACCGTGCGAGCTGGGTTGGTGCCAAAGCTACCGGTTCCCCTCCTTAATGGGTGGGAATGTCCCATCTTTGAAAGATTTTGGGCCCTGTGGGGAAAAGTCTGGTACCCCAGGCCTCCACCGGATTCTCTCCCTTTGATCTCCTGTACGGGAGGCGGCCCCACGGGTTGTTGGACTTAGCCAGGGAGGCCTGGGAGAGCCAGCCCTCCCCCCACCGCACCATAATCGACCACGTAGAGAAAATGAAGGCTCGGATGGCACTGGTCTTGCCCGTGGTAAGAGAACACCTTTAGCAGGGACAGTGCGCCCAGGCCCGGGTCTACAACCAGGGTGCACAGGTGCGCCAGTTCCGGCCGGGGAAGTGGGTCTTGGTCCTTCTCCCCACGAGGGAGTGCAAGTTCCTCGCCAAAAGGCAGGGCCCGTATGAAGTGGTAGCCTAGGTAGGGGAGGTGAACCACAGGGTACGTCAACCCGGGAGATGCAAACTGACACAGGTCTATCATGTGAACCTGCTTAAACAGTGGGGTCAACCCCCGGCTCCCCAGGTCTCTTCTCTTCCTGCCCTCGCCGCCTGCTCCCCACTCCCAGAGGTCAGCTGAGTCCAGGACAGAGGCAGGACCTCCAAGAACCCTCTGTTCCGAGCCGGTCCTGATATCCCTGGACTTTTCAGAACCCTTTGTTGCCCATTTCACCCCCGGGGTTTTCACACTACCCATAGGGCTTCTCCAGTGCTTTATTTTGAGGTTATAGAGGAGTTTATACAATGTAGCCTCTTGTTTCACCCTGCCCTTTTAAGTCCGTTCGTGAGTCTGATGTTTCATCAGTGTTGGAGCTGGTTAACACATGTCCGTCTTGTGCATGGGTAAAATAGTCTACCCGTTTCCCGATGGTTATCATAACAGACACCAGGTATTACTGGTCCACAAAGGCAGTCACAAAGAAGATATTTTCAACGACTTAAACTAAAACGACAAAACTTCAGCTTAACTATCATCCGAAAAAATAAAGGAACGAATCTACCCAAAGGAAAGTGATGAACGCCAGCAGGTGTGTGGATGTTAAAATAACACTTTCAAAGGGCAAACGTCAATCCAATAACACTCTAATAACCAGCGGATATCCACATGGTACTACAGCAGCACAGCACTTCCTTAATGTGTGGGAAAGAAAGTCTTCATAATTAAGTCAAATGCCAATCGAATATAAAAAATTAGACCATTACAATTGAAAAAGTTACCTGGAGACAATTACCTATTAAAAACTGCAAAGGTTAACATAAAACATCACCTTTCATCAACGCATGATCTTAGAAAAAAGTTAAATGACTATATACAGACGATTATGAAGCCAGAGCATTAGACTGAAGAACAGTGAGAAAGGCTGTTTACAGAACAATAAAATTAAAAAGTAGAAAATGAAATTGAAAATGTGAATGTAATTGGCTTGTGCAGTTTTTCTTTTAAATCATTAAAATATGTTGAGAGTACGTCTGCGCGCATACGTGTTGGTGCGGATTAATCTGAGAGCCATTTCAGAATTGCATGCACACAGGCAAGATTTAAAAGTCAGAGATTTTTTTTCACTATCTTCTCCTCACTGCTTTTTTAAGATCAAATCCTTCGTTTAAAAGAAAAAACAATGTCTGATGTCTGGAAAGAGTGCTGGGGCTTGTAAAAAAAAAAAAAGTGTAACCTGCAAGCATCCATATTTAAGTCCTAGCTGTTACATCTAGTTCACTGTGTGACTAAATAAAGCCAAGTAAGTCAGTTCCCAAAAGGTTCATTCGGCCTGCAGGTTGCTAGGCAGATTCAGAGGAAGAACACAACGGTTTCAATACAAATCAACAGAACAGCAAGAAAGACTTAAAAAGGCAGCAGCCTTTTCCTCCATCTGGGCTTCCAAAGTCACGATAAAGGTATAACGGGGAAGCTTCGCCGAGGGCTTCAGACATACCCACAGTTACCTCGCAGACTTCTCCGCCATGCAACCAAGAAGCGGTTACAGGTACATAGGAACGCCATGATGCCTCCTGACAAGCAAAGTTGGATGATACGATGACACTAACGAAATAAGCAGCCACTAAAACCACCAGTCAGCGAGCTGCTGCGTGTAGTGATTTATTTTTAAAAGCTGTGCGCTTGTTAAAAGCTGTGCTCTTGAAGTCTAATAGCCGATATAAGGGGCGGTCAAAAGGATCGCTTTAAAGGGGATTTTAACAAAGCTGGTGTCATTGTGCAGTATGGCCACAGCTAATGCATGGAAAGTGACAGGGAGTGAGAATCTTCACAATGCCGTCTCTGATGGACCTGTTCATAGCAGATCCCTGCCAGAAGCTGGCCATTCACACACCTTCTCTACCAGGTAGAGAAGAGAAGACTGAAGACTACAGCGCAGGAAAGCATTACAGATGAAGATGCAATCCCGGGACTGTTCCAGAAACTTCTTCAGAGCTTCGCTGTGGTCATTGACACACTCCTACTCCTCAGCAAAGGCCTTCAGCACCACACAGCTGCTAGACGCTACAACTGCCTGTGGTCACCCAAGACGGAAACGGGAATTCAAATACGTTATATGTTGGTACCTTTGGTTTCGATAAATAAATAGAATTATGCATTGATTTCTTAAATTCATTACCACTTCCCTGCACTATATTTTAAGGTGCCGCTTCTAATTATCTCCTTAATGGTTTATTAACTGATAAACAGATGTGTAACAGAATCTTAGACAAATAAAATAATAACAAAAGTGAATCAAAATAAAGTTTCCAGACCAAAACGACGATTGTACACGTCAATTCCCCTTTATTAGATCTATAATTGTAATTTATGTATAATATGGGACAACGGACCTATTGACCATCTATTCTTAATTTCTAAACTTTCTAAACTATGAATTCAACGTTTGTAAACAGACCCCATTGGGTGGCTGTGAACTCATGTAACGGTAGTGCAACTGGCATTCCATAGCCTACCAAACAACTTTTACAGTGTGGTAAATGAACTGAGAAATAATTATTCTCTGCTCTGCTACGCTCCCTCCCTGCTGCCTATAAACATAGCAGCCTTAAATTGAATCTCACCCCACTTCATAAACTGTGAATAAGAGTTCATTTGATCCAAGGGAGAATCAACTGAGGTGGAATGACATTTTTCATTTGCTGTATGTACCAAATCTTTTTTGTTCTCTGTGATGGAATCAAAAAGCTTATCTGTGGCCGAAACAAATGTATTGAGGGAGGCGGTGATTGAATTGAAATGTAATGTACATTCCTGTTTCTCGAACAAAGTGTTTAGACGCTACAGCTATGTTTTATGACTCCCCCTAGTATGCTCCACCAACAGTGGCAATAGAGAAGGATCTGAATTGCCATGTTGAAGTACTACAGTAGATCTAAGATCTAAGATTATATAAACCTTTAACAAATTGAAGTGCATGGGTCTGAAGGCAGAGTATAACATTGGAAAGTGGTTTACCAGGATGGATGTGGAGAGCCATCAAATGGCTGAGAGGTCAACCACACTTGCTGACTGTACAATACCAACTATGAGGAACCTAATTAATTAATCCCTATGGCCGATCCAAGAAAACGTTCTGGTCATCCACATTTTTTCCATTCTTGAATTATGTCTCCGTGTGAGTGGCCCAGAGCCTTGTAACAAGACTATTTGGTGAGTTCTGAGTAGTGTTGTTGCGTCTTGGCAGTGTAATGAGATACACCTGTAATTTCATCATTGCACTGTAATGAGATACACCTTTAACCTCATCATTGCATTGTAGTGAGTTCCCACCCCCAGGTCAGCTTGCATAGGGCCGCCTATCTCTTCTGTGTAGAGCACAAAGCCTGTCAGAATATGCCACTCTCCAAAGCTGTTTAAATAGCACAAAATGTCAAGTTTTTTTTCTCATTTTTACTGATACATCTGTAGGTGTACAAGAACAGTTCCTGTGGTTTAAACATGCAACTTACATTTCCAAATTGAAGGAAAATACTCGGATTGCATGGGGGCATGCTTCGTAAGTTGTGAGTCACTGCATATTTAATCACATTGAGTTGGTGTGTGTATAAATTTCGGTTTCTACCGTATTAAATGGACAATAGAAATTTTATAACCCTATCAGCTTCACTGAGAGCCGTTTCACATCTACGCCCATCCATAATAAATTTTCATAATAAATTGCTCCAGCATGTCTGGGGTGAACAACCAAGGTCAACAAAAAGAAAACCAAACAATTATTGTCATGAAAAAGAGAACAGACCAGCCTGTCAATGAAGTGGCTTCACAATGGACTTTAGTAAAACACACATTTACACGTCACTGAAATATGGGTGTAAAATCTATTTTTAATCAGGAGTGCTGGTCAGATGATGGTGATGTTTCGTGGATATAAAATTTATTCTGGAAAAAAACGATTGTGTTCAAAGAAAGATAACATTTTTTTTTACTGGTAAACTTTTGTAGCATACTCGCAAAAGCAACATTTAGATAAAGATGGATATGGGGCAAAGTGAGCGTGATGCCTAGCAATATGTCCACTCTCGTTTGAGTACCCCATCGGCCCAGGACACGTTGGAGTTGGCTGCAGAAGGCTGTATTTGTAATAAAATGCCCAGGACACGTGTAGTCAGCTGCAGAAGGCTGCATTTGTATTAACATGCCCAGAAAATGTTGCAGTCGGCTGCAGAAAGCTGCATTTGTAATAAAATGCCCAGAAGACGTTAGAGTTGGCTGGCTGCAGAAGGCTGCATTTGTAATAACATGCCCAGGACACGTCGGAGTTGCCTGGAGCAGAAGGCTGCATTTGTAATAACATGCCCAGGACACGTCGGAGTTGCCTGGCTGCAGAAGGCTGCATTTGTAATAACATGCCCAGGACACGTGTAGTCAGCTGCAGAAGGCTGCATTTGTGGTAACATGCCCAGGACACGTTGGAGTCGGCTGGCTGCAGAAGGCTGCATTTGTTATAAAATGCCAAGGACAAGCTGCAGTCGACTGCAGAAGGCTGCGTTTGTGATGACATGCCCAGGACACAATTAAATCAGCAGTCGTAATTAAAAGTTCTTTAGCCTCTTGCTTCAGTAGGTAAATTTGGTCTACTAATGCAAGGATGCTGTAGTAAACTTGTTTCACTCTTCAGTGCAAAATCTGTAACAAACTTTAAACTGGTCTGATTTGGATTTGTTTTATTTTGTTATGAAAAAACAGAATCAGCTGAGTTGCCACCAAAGTTACCTTTGTTACCTTAAAGTTACCTTTACTACTTAATAAAATGAAAAATAGTTACTATATTATATAATGCCGTTAATTACGTTTAATACTGTAATCTATTCCTGAACTTTGCTGTGAAGCTACTTTGCTTTGTTGGAATTGTTTACTTACATTAGTTGACCTTCTAACTGGCTATGATTGCAATGGCGCTTGTGGAGCTAGCTAGCTAGCGAGCCAAATGATGAATGTTGATAGCTAGCTCAAGAAGCACAGCATTTCTCACATGTCCAGCCAGCGGTACTGACTAGCAGCCTCCCTGCTTTTAGCTAACGTCAGTGCGAGAGCATCTTGTAATGATGCACCAAGCTCACTAAATGATTTAATTAATTCAGCTAGCTTGTACCAGCCAGTCCCAGTGGTCATGTAGGCCTACAGCATATTTTCCATTATATAGCTGTAAATTGCTTGTCGCACTCGGTTCTCCTAAATTAAAAAGTGTATTGTCGCTTTGATATTTTTTTAGGCGCATAAGCAACCAAAACAGTTGCACTATAGAGCCCTGCAATTAGAAAAAAAGCAGGAGGGATTTCATTTGGCAAAGAAAGAAAAGTTGCATGTTTATAGAAATCATGTTGAGTACTTTTGCCACTGTGGATGAGAGCTGAGCGAACATGATTATGGCCACACGGAAAAACCTTTCACTTGTGCCAATGTGGCGACTGGCAAGTGGGAGCACAGGTGTCGAGTGGTTCAGATGCAAGGTAAGTGGGATCGATGGAGTTAATAAGAGGAATCCAGAGGTTTAGAATCGATATCGAAAAGTTTAGAGGCTGGATCAAGGTGTTTAAAAGCGAAATGGAAGGGCAGAGCACATTGAAGAAACCAACAACAGCTTAAACACGAGCAATGACCTCTCACCAGTATATGCAGTAATAAATAGCTTAAACACAAGCTGTCACCAAGAATAATCTCTCCCCAGTATACGCAGTAATAAATAGCTTAAAAACAAGTCATCTCAGTGAATGACTTCTCAACAGTATACGCAGTAAGTTGCTTAAACACGAGCCGTCTCAGAGAATGACTTCTCACCAGTATACGCTGTAAGAAATAGCTAAAACACGAGCCACCTATGAGAATGACCTCTCACTAGTATACACAGTAAAAAATTGCTTAAACCCGAGCTGTCTCCGAGAATGACCTCTCACCGATTTATGCAGTTTTAAATTGCTAAAACATGAGCCGGTTCAGAGAATGACCTCTCACCAGTACATGTCGTAATAAGTAGCGGGAAGCGCTGACTTACATAAAGTCAATGACTTAATAATAGCATTCGCCAAGATTGGTCCTGACTCCATGTTGAAATTTCACCACACTTCATCCGTGTGTCACCGGAAGGCCCCAGTAAAGATTTTAAGCTAAAAACTCTCTTATAATTGCCCTTGAAAAGCAACTACCAATCTGGCTGATTCGAAGTGCTAAAATGACACACACAGAAGGATAAGCAGTAGTTGTGAAACTATTTCCAATTACAAGCTAATTAAACATGTATGGGGATGAATAATTTCTGATTGGTAGTTGAAATTATGCATATGCATGAGGGTGGGAGTTTTTCATGTCCCAGTACGTTAATTGAATATAGGTTGAGAAGGCTTCCTAACACAAAGACACTCCAATGATATTGAATACAGGGGCCCTAATTGTGTTAGGCCGTACAGCGCGCCATCCTACCATTAAGAGAGCTTCCTCATTCAAACCACAAAGGGTCGTGGTAAATCCCTCTTAGCCGGCTAAAGCGGTGCGACCGAGTGCAGTCACGTTATCCACTCTCACAGTTACTCTCTAACTGTGTTTTCATTTAGGTTAACTAGGTGTTACTGGAAGGTGCTAGTGGAAGGAGCTAGTTATCTTTCTTGTGAGAAGGTCAGTTTATAGTGTCCCTAAAAATGTAGGGAGACCAAATCCATTAGAATCAAAACGAGAACCGCCGCTGGTTGTAGAGCTATATATCCAGATAGTAAGTGCATGGCGATTGGGCACACAGGCTGTACTCCGTTCCTGCTATACAAAGCAGTAGCCCTGCATCAAGTCAGGTGTTGATTATGTACACATTGCATGGATATTTTACTTGTGATCGAACCTATAGAAATGAACTGCTAACCTTAATCAACCAATCACTGAGTCGTATCCGCCCACCGAAGCCTGTGTCCCTCTATAACCCAATGAGGCAGACTTTCCTGCTCATCCCATGGGGTTGGTGGAGCCGACCTGGCAGGGTTATGCATTTGCATGAGGGGGCATGATTAATTGGTTCATTAAAGCTCGTTATGAAGATTAAGGGGGATTATGAGAGCATTATTGATCTTTGTCCCTTAAATAACCACACTGTGTGTGTGTGTGTGAGTGTCTGTGTGCATGTGTGTGTGTGTGTGTGTGTGTGTGTGTGCGTGTGTGTAATTCCTAAGGATGTATGAGTGTTTGTGTGTGTGTCTGTTTGTGTGTGTGTGTGTTTGTGTGAGCGTGTGTCTGTATGCGTGTAAGCATATGTCTTTATGTATGTGCGTTTGTGTCTGTGTGTCTGTGTATGTTTGCGTAGCATGCAGTAGTATTCTCTGACTAAGAGGAAAGTAGGTTTATTGTCAGTAATGTTTATTTTAAACCTTTGAATGCACAAATCTAACCTCACGTGAGGGGGACCAGCCATACCTTTTGTTGTAAATAGATTTCACCTTAAAGTCGTATTGCTAACAGCTACTGATGTCGGGCCTCATGACAGACACCACCTTACATGTGGCCGTAGGGGGGCGCCCTTCAGGGCGCTTTATCTGAAATGAGTATTATGGAGGTGGTGAAGAAGCGCTGTGTTACGGAGCCCTTCGTATTTAGTGTCTCCATTCTGTGGACAGCCGAACAAAGTATCTTCATCTTTCCTGAATTGTTTTTGTTACGCTGAAGCAGATTTCGGATTTGTTTGAGCAAAAATAAAATGTTCCAGTCGTCGTCTTTCTATTGATTCATGTTTTTGGTATGAATGAATATAGGGGCACTGAAGCTCTATTTTAGTGGTACTAAGTGCTATAAATTTTGAGAAGAGTCTGGAAGTTTTTTAAATTATTATTTAACATTTAAATAACTGACTTTTCCCCTTTTGAGCGTTTCATGCGACGCGCTTCACTGGAGTGCCGTAACTCTGCCATTTTCCCAGCTAAAAATGCTCCCGTTGATCAGAGCCGTTTCATCTCAAAGAACATTCCGCCTCACATTTCCTCCTGAACTTTCAGAACCTGCCAGGATGTGTAAGCTCCTTAGAAATGTAACTCATCCGCCACGTGGTTTACTTGAAACATGCAGATGAAAAATGGAAGAAAGAAAGCTTGACCTGTGTCTCTCCTGTAAAATGCCATGAGCCCCCCCTTCCCAGTTTTTCCTATCATAAAAGAGGAATTTATACATACTTTCCGATTCTGTTTACTTTCTTCATCTAATGGAAAAGTAAATCCCTTTCAAATCCTCTTATGGCTGAAGGCTATCACTCCGGTTTCCCAGCATGCCTTATCTCCTTATTTACACCCCGTTTCTTAAAATATCGAGCCTAACTCTCATACGGGCGCATTAATTTCACGTATTATAACGACACTGCTTTGACAAGCATTACTATCCTCCTAATGGATTTGGCACCGCCAAGGAAAGACGTGCCTTTTATAAATATATATATATACCATTGTCACCTCTCAAGTAATGCCAGATAAAATGTTTTTAACCTGACAGCAATTTCTGTTTTCTAACCCACCACTCCTGCACTTTCCTATTGAAGCCGACGCACCGCCCACCCCCGGAAGGCAGAGAGTGTCGGGTAATATGGAAACCATTCCACAGATAGTGCCTTTTCCTTGGCAGAACGCCCTGTGTAACCGTAACGCTAAACACCCCTAGGGCGTCGTCCCTGATTCGAGCTTAGCAGGCACAAACACATTGGCCGCCTCTTCCTCAGTGATTAAATGTGGAGCGGAGCAGCGTGGAAAGGCATCCCCTCCCTCTCTCCTGCTTTGGAAGTCCATTCAGTTCCTCCATGCTTTCACAAGGTGTCTATCAAGGTCAGGACTCTGTGGTGCCCATTAACAGCTAAGAAGAGAAAAAGAGAAATCTCTAATAAGAGAGAGGTCCACGGGAAGTCCATCAGGGAGTATGTTTCATTTCAGGAATGGGGAATAGTAAAAAATTTAAAAATCAGTTAAGCGTCTGTACATTCCCGCACTTGAGAATCAGTTAACCTGCAATTATCATTTGGAGCGACCGTTTCGCTTATCAAGCTGGAGCAAGTGCGAACAAGGACAAGAGCAGGTATTCCGGGCATATGCACCAGTTTGGGTGTAATTTGTGAAGGTGAAAGTCATCCTTTGGGGAGAACTACGGCGTTCTGCACTTATAGAAAAGTGCCAGAAACAAAGTTAGCCACAAACGCTAGCCACAGACATTAGCCCCAAACGCTAGCCCCAAACACTAGCCCCAAACACTAGCCCCAAATGCTAGCTCCAAACGCTAGCCACAGATGTTTGCCCCAAACGCTACCGACAGACTTTAGCCACAATCGCTAGCCACAGACATTAGCCTGAAACGCTAGCCACAAACTTTAGCTCCAAACGCTAGCCTCAAACGCTAGCCACAAAAAGCCACTAAGGTAAATGGATTCTCATGAACACAGACAGGGATATACTACCATTGGGATGCCATGATTTAGCTGTATTCTTTTATTTTCCTTTAAGCAAAAGGCAAGAGAGAGGATACTTAATGGGTTTCCGGGTCTCTGAATACAACTGCAAAGACAGGTCAATCTACATATTCTACTGAACACCAGGGGCACGCCACCTGTTGGGGTAACAGGTCAGGTCAGTCCCATCCAGCCGGAAGCAAGGGCAGAGACTATTGCCTGAAGGCAAACTAAAAAAGGAATTCCCCCTGATGTTTCTTTGCGTTGCTCACACGTCACAGACTTTCATGGTTTTTATCAGGCTAATTCCTGCACACTGCACACCCGCGATGGCACGGGGGTGTCCTGATCATGTCAGCTTGACAGCGGGAGGGAGGGATGTTGGCTCCCATGGCTTATCACGCCTGGCCAGAAGTGTTTCTCCGGCTTTAAACGCCAGCGAACTGGGGCAGGTATACAGCGGTGGTTTGGTGATGGCTAAAAGCCGCGAAAAAAGCTATAAAAATGTGTCTGTGTAACAAGGAACACACAGGCCACAATCACCGTCCACTGCCATCACTGGGATTAGTAATTTCTCCTGTCCGTCACTCATCTTCCTCTACATTAATGACATATAAAGTCAACATTCCATTTAAATTACATAACTACCTGCCTATCCGTCTATTGTAAATAGACATCCCCGTGTTGTTTATGGAGTGGGTGAATCTTACAAATGTAAAGTATTTTTCCTAGCAGATGGAAAATTAATATTAGTTTATATATGTCACATATTATTCAAAACATATAAATCAATGCATCACAAATTGAAAGTAAATGCTGTTGACAGTAACCCTGCGATTTCGTAGTTTGTGGAATGCAGTTGTATTTCCTGAGACTTGTCGGTTTTAAAAGCATTACACACACTGTTATTAAATCACATTTGCTCCGACACTGGGGTGCATACGCCAGTGACATGTAAACATTTTTGAAAACAAAAAAAGCTAATTGTTTTGAAGAAATACAACCAAAATGTTTATGGAACCGCTGATTAAATGTGCAAGGTTGATTAAGATCTAGCAGCAGTGGAATTGTTGGAGAGATTGAGCAGAGCGCTGGGTGAAAAGCAAACGACAGGGGTTTTCCCTGCAGACCTTGAGCTGCAGACATGACACCGCCTTTGAAGCAGTAAACTCCATCACCGGCGCTCAGGCCATCGCTCCTCCAGGGAACGCCGCTGCGGCTCATCAGATGTCTGACAGCGCTCTGTGTTCCCAGGGCTGTGAGCCGGCTGCGTTCCAGGCCAGGGCTTTGGCGCAATGTCAGAGCGAGCATGGTGCTCTCCGGCGAGACCCTCAACGTTCAACGCACTTTTGACTGCATCACAATGGTTAATAGATGGGGTGGCAGCAGGCGTGTGGTAGAATTTGGGCAGAATAAAGCTCCTCTGCTGTGTGAGGCAGACACAGGAAACAAGAGTGGTAGGAGTCAGAAAGAAATTCCAAGGACACTCGGATTATACAGACAACCAGAATGGGAAGAACCATGAACGTTATCACATAAGGAAGACAATGAGGTGAAGGTTAAGATTAGGGCCAAACAAAGTACCGGTCACTGGTAGCTATTCATAATAAGCTTACATGATTAGATACTTACAAAGCATTCAAATACGATGGCTAGATAATCTATTACAACTAATTATGTAAACATTGATGTATCAGGTGTTTTACTCTACTATCAGTGTTTATAGTGAAGGTAAATTCATTTAGCTGACATGGTTGCTGGACACCATCATTAGCCAATAATAAAGACAGTTTTAATAAGCTCCCAATATCAGTGCATGGAACGTCTGAATACATGATTTTAAAATCAGCTTAATCAATTCATTTTTTGGATGAACTGACAGCTCTAGTTAATATCATTAACTCCATATTTGTATCATTAGTCATAATAATTCTATATCTAGCCATAATCTATTAATGATTTGTAAATATATTTTCATATAACATTATTATACGTTATTATAAGTGCTACGATTTTGAAAATAAAACGCTCCAGGTTTTTTTCTTCATTCTGTCACAACAATTTGGCTAATTAGTGGTTTTAGTATAACTGCTGTGGACTTCTAAGGGATGTCCTCCAGGTATTAGAACCATAAACCTGGGACTGGGGAGGAGATATTCATACTACTGGCAGACTTAATCAGCTCCAAAACAGCAGCAGCGTTAAACATTTTAAAACAAGTGTGTATTCTAAGCATGGGTCCCCGGCAATCAACCACAAAAACTTTTTGTTGTTGTTTATTATTGTATTTATTATTTTAATTATAATGAAAATTTAAAACCATTCTATAAATTATTATTCTATTAATAATAGTAATAATTATATTAATATAATTAAATACTCCGTGGATGTCTCTATTTTTGCAGCAGTTACACGGGACTTTATTTTCTCCCCTGATTCCCGTTAAACGATTAAAACTGAAGACCTCATCCACTTTGTATCAAAGTAGCCGTCCTTTCCAGCCAACAGACTGTCTTGTCCGCCTCGGGTATTTCTTGCTTCGTTCTCGTTAATTCACAATGCTTAATGCTCCTTGATCTCACATAAAGTTAATTTGGAACATTTTTCATCCCTCTTAATTTGCCGAACATACATCGCCCAGTGGCAGGAGTTTATCTGCCACCTTTAGACAGAAAGTCCTCGTTCTTCCTCGGTTTTTTAATTAAAAGCCTGAGTGACAACTCTGTCTATTTTTTCCCCAGCTGTTTCAAATTAAAAGACAGATAAGAAAATATATTTAAGGGGTCTTATCAATAACATCTATTTCCTGCTGGCAATTTTTTATTTTTTATTTTAGACAAAAAAATATTGTTAAATTGCTCTTTTCAAAAGTAAGCGTTTTTTCTTTTTCTTTCTTTCCTTTTCCCCTAGTGCTCATGGTTTCAGGAGATACCAGAATTCAAATCCTGACAGTCAGAATCAGAGTGGGATTCATTTGAAACTAGCAGTCATCGAATCTAGCCCAATTAAGAGGTTTGTTTTGAGGAGGGACACTTACAGCAATATATAAATTATAGCAAACTGGTTAGGACCTCTCTAATGGTTCCTCTCTGGGTCTGCTCTCACAGTTTGCTGAGCGGTGCTGAGGCCCGGTCTGCTCTTCCCCTTCTTCGAGACTGACGTGGAGTACGTCAGCACTAATCGGCAGCCAGCCCGGCTAGCCCCACGCCAGAGCTCTTCGCCACGCTAAAGGGCACCTCAGGACGGCAACCTTGAGCTCTCGCTCGAACCTGATCCATGTTCGGGCTTTACAGGAGACGGACGGCGAGCTGTCGTCCGGCTTCTCAAGGCAGGAGCTCAGAGTCCCCCCCCCCACTCCCTTTTCCGCCGTGTTTTCTTAATCTCAGTTGGAAGTCACTCGATCCCTGGGTTCCTTCTGGATGTTAAACACAAATGGCTTCGCTACTTCAGTGTCCTTGAAGTGAAACCTCCACAGCAGACGAGACATCATCAATGTCTGTGTAAATTCGCAGGTTATGCCCAGGTTCACAGGTTTCATTGTGGAACAGAAAGATTTTTTTAGAAATTAGATACCCTACGGTACAACAAATCGATGCAATTCAGTAGTAAGAAAACCAAGATCCATTATCCAGTTATTTACTTGGAGAACAATGCATGCGGAACACTTAGTGTGGCAAACAGTGTTCTGTCGTGTGGAACTCTACAGGGAAGATGATCCATTGTCCATCCGTACGCTGGTAGGGAAAATGGCAGTTCTCTCGGCAGACTGTTCTCCTGCTCACACTCTTGCTAAGACCACTGTCTGGCTATACTTATGGGCCAACACCTTGTCATTCCCCCTAGGCAGCTCATCCTGGTTATCAGAAAAGTCATTTTTTCTTTCTGTGGCTTGCCAGTGGCCCCAAAATCTGTCGACGTCTTCGACCAGAGAATTTGGACTTTTAAACAAAACTTTTAAAATAATCTTACGTTGCATTAAAATAACATATTTTTAAAAGCCACTCACAGAGCAGACATGACAAGGTGAAATTAAGAAAAGGAGACTGAAATCTGTTTACAGTTTACTGCATGAATCCATGTCTGGTAAAACTAAAGTTTTTTTTTTTAATGTAAATACTTTCCCACTCAACTGCACATAATTTAACAGATGTACAAATGCCTTCTGTCCAAACACTTTTGAATTCAGCAGAAATAAAGATAGTAGGATAAATAATTACAATATATGAAACAATTTCAAGAACCCAAGGGTCAGTGCGTGCCTTGTGAGCACTTAACTGAGGTTGAGGGAAAGCCAGGCTCCCTGAACATTTATATCTGATGGTTCGTCTATAAAAAGAAAACGTTAAATGAGTGATTGAGTGGCGTCTGATGCTGCAGCGTCTGAGTTTCATTACACTTCTCCTCTCTGAACTCAGTAATCCAACCCCCCTGGTCGCGGAGGACTGGTTTTCTAATATCCATTACTTCCACTAGCAGGGTCAGTGCATTAGTGCAAGGCTTGCTGAAGACGGAGCCAGGTGCAGATAAGGGTCTCACTCCAGACACTGCAGTAAGTTAACAAATCCTGCCCTGACCCAGAATCCCCCCCGCCCGCTTCCCTTCAGCTCCAGCCTGATTATTTCCATACAGACATTGACATACGCCTGGCTTCGCATCGGGAGGGTGGGGTCGGAGGGCATGCTGGGGGGATTTCTCTCTCTTTTGGAGCTGTTGGGAAACCGGTTCACAAAATTACGAGTGAAGATAGAGCAACATTTTATTCAAACAAACCATATATAAAGATGAAAAGAGAATACAGACAATTCATCATTCTTAAAAAAAAAAATTGTGCATATGTACATATTTAATTTGTATTAAGACAGATAAATGAAATGTATATATATATATACGGTGTGTTTAGTCTGGCATTAAGCTTCTTTCACTTTTTTTCCTCTATCCCTCTCTTTCACTTCACAAAAGTTTAAATTATTTCGCCCAGAGCCCCGGTGTGATAATGATACTCGTTTCTGTGACGGATCAAACCTTAGCCCCCCCTCACCCCACTTCCCGTGCCCCGAGCATCCGGCCTGCCAATCAAGCTTTAGCCAAGTTCGGTGGCAACAATGTCAGTGATTAATTTCCCTTGTTGTCCCGGCCGATAAGCAGATCACGGGAGGCGTCATTTTGGGGGCATTTCTCATTGTTTGTGGACGAACCGCGCGCAGAGCTTTCTCGGTGAACCGCCTAAGCCGGCGATGGACAGTCGCATTATATCAGCCACACAATGGAGGGGAGAACGTGCAGCTAACGGATTCCGCTAACTTGGAAGCTAACCTCTTTTCCCTGAGTTTTGAAGATATCTAATGTGTCTGTCAGTCACTCTGGCCTGGGCATTCGCCAGGAGAATGAAATAGCCAGCGTCGGCCTTTTTACAGGGCAAGAGTGCCGGAGGAATACGTTTGGACATTTGTGAGCTATTCAAGCGGAGAATTTAACTACATGTATTATCTGGAATTGTGAGGGACGAGCGGTTGAGCGGTGCACAATGGATTTAAAATCATTCCATCTCAACATGCCGTTGTAAGCCTCACTCCAACTCACCAAAGGACACCTTGGGTATCAGCCCCGTCTGGACGTTTGGGCCATTCATCCTTATCCCATTACGGAAAAAGACAAGCGGTGTAACTCAGCTATTGCCAGCACAGTTGACAAAGTGTCCTTGATTAGTCAGATCATTTAAACAGAACAAAAGTCGCCTCAAAGTATACATGGGCAGCACTCCCATGGGGCACCCTGATCTGACATTTTAACATAGTCGACGCTGTTGATTTACGAGACTCCGCTGACCTTGCTGAACTGCCGGACTCAATTGGAGACTTTGTCCAAGACACCCGGCAGGCTTCGGGGGTGCAGGACACTCAGAGGTGAAGAGAGGCACACAAGCAAAGTGCTAATCGTAACCTTCTGCAGGGGGAGCCATAGCCTTCTGCAGGAATACCCTAGCCTTCTGCAGGAACACCGTAGCGCTCCACAGGGATCCATAATCTTCCGCAGGAGTGCCGTTGCCTTCCGCATGAGCGCCATAGCCTTCAGCAGGGGGTGCCGTAGCCTTCAGCAGGGGGCGCCTTAGCCTTCCGCAGGAACACTGTTGGGCACCGCAGGGGCGCCGTAACCTTCCATAGGAACCCTGTAGCCTTCCACAGGAACCCTGTAGCCTTCCACAGTAACACCGTAACCTTCCGCAGGAGCCCCATAGACCCCGCAGGAACACTTTATAGCTCCTCAGGAGTGCTGTAACCTTCCGAAGGAGCGCCGTAACCTTCCGAAGGAACAGCGCAGCCATCTGCAGGGGGCACCATAGCCTTCTGCAGGAACATCGTAGCCTTCTGTAGAAACACCGCAGCACTCCGCAGGAGCGCCATAGCCTACCACAGGAGCGCCGTAACCTTCCGCACGGGTGCCATAGCCATCCTCAGGAGCGCCGTAGCCTACCACCAGAACGCCGTAACCTTCCGCACAGGTGCCGTAGCCATCCGCAGGAGCGCCGCAGCCTACCACAGGAGCGCCGTAACCTTCCGCATGGTTGCCGTAGCCGTCCGCAGGAGCGCCCTAGCCTACCACAGGAGCACCGTATCCTGTCGCACGGGTGCCGTAGCCATCCGCAGGAGCGCCGTAGCCTACCACAGGAGCGCTGTAACCTTCCGCACGGGTGCCGTAGCCATCCGCAGGAGTGCCGTAGCCATCCACAGGAGCGCTGTAGCCATCCACAGGAGTGCCGTAGCCTTGCTCAGGAGCGCCAGAAAAGTATTGACTCTGAGCGAGCGACTAACCTCTGCGGGCGGCTAACCGCTGCAAATGGGGTGGAGCAGAACGACATGGCTGCTGTTAGTGAGACACGGCGAAGTGGCACCTATTTCCGCAGTCATTTATTCTGCCCTGTGCGACGTGCAACACAAGCTGACGTGCAGTGCAATGTAGCGACCATAAAACAAAAAGAGAGAGAGAGATAAAAGGGAATGGGCGTTGTAATTGTAGGTTGGAGAGATTATTGATGGCTCCAATAAATTCTTTTAAACTCCATTAATAAAGGGCTGCTACAGTGATGGAGTAATAATATTATATTGTGTTGTACATCCATAAATCGCTTGCTGGTCATCTTTAACAATTTGCGGACGTCCTCCTTGTACATGAGTCCCTCAGAGGAGTAGCTTCCCCCAGTTGGGAGGTACTGAGCCTTAGATGACAGAAGCTGCACGATAATGAATAGCGAGTCGCTTTGAATCCAGTCACTTCATTGGGGGGGAAAGGTGAGCTTTTCAACCCTGATAAAGAGACCGGGGTGGGTGTCACTTCAATATCCAATGATGGTAATGAGTTTCACCAACCTATAAGTGCAGCTAACCTTAATGATTTGTCTCCCCCACAATGCAGGGAGATTGCCTCCACTCTGTCAGTTCAAGGAGAAGTCGCTACACTCGAAGCTCGTTTCCAAAGCAATCAAATTCACGTCACACAGAAAGTTATTCCGCCTTGTTTGATTCCTTCAACTGATGTCAGCGTTTTTCATCTTGTGAAAAACAAAAATTTGACACAGAAATGATCGCAAGCTTATTCTGAGCACACACGTCGGTACTTTGACAAGGTAACTCAAACTTCATTGTGTGTTCTTCACACATTAAAAATAAAATGTATTACATCTTTTTCAATACATTCATTGATTCTGTCTCGCCATTGTTTTCCCCAAAAATATTTTGTATGACTATCAGATAGGCATTGTTTCTTCTTGTCTGGACTTTAATATTGTCATTTGTCAACTTTTCATCTTGGCATTAAAAAGTAATGAATTTTTTAAAGTACCCGGATTTATTTGCATCACACGGTAAAAGATTTCAAAAACAGATCCATTCTTTTCTAGACAACCCAATGGCAGGACATGTATTTCTGACTGTATAACTCACTGGGTCTCTGTTTCCCCTTAGACAAATGAAGTGGCAACACACGTTTAAGCTTGGGATGATGTCAGTCAGGCTGACAAATTAGTCAAGCTGTATTTTATTTTAAGAACGTACCCCATTAGTCTGTTGTAATAACAGCTCTTTCATGAAAGGCGCAGTTATGGACGGGCTGTCATGGGTGGGTGCTAAAGGTCACTTTTAATGATGAAAAGTTACCTTAACGGCCAGTTGTTATTAATAAATCCACTCTCAGCTTTCCAACCACACAAACCCCATAACACCCACACCACTAGATCAAGCTTTCGAAACTTGTCTGCCTTTCCTCTCTCACAGTCAGCATGGCACAGAGTTGGACTTTAGGCTTCAGACTGAAAGCTCAATATGAGCATGTTCCCTCCTCTGTCATTAGCTGCTTCCCTTTCCCCTTCCTTTCGCACTTAAAATACACTGGACAGACAGATAGGGGTGCTCAGTCAGATAATTATCACGCGACTTACTGTAAGGCTGCCTCTTGAATTTCAAATGGTTTTTCCGAGGCGGTGAATCTCTGAATCGGTCATTTCCTCGCAACTTCATTGCAAAAGTTTGACTGGACAGCCGGGTAATCGGGGCGTCATTCAGCCCCCTCAAGAAAGCCAGCCAGTGACTGGAATGTCTCACAGAATGGCCCTGTATATACAATCTTAAAAAAAAACAAACATTACTGCTGTTTTTCATTTCCTTAACAGTTATCATCAGTCCCTGTTACATAACAGTCACTGTTATTTCTTAATAACTACATTCCCTACCTGTGGTCTACCTTCCCAATGAAAAACTGAGCAAACAAATGTTTGTGTTGTAATTATGTCTTAAATTAGCTCAAATAATGAATTAATTTATAGAAGTGACTTTTGGTGCCCTGCTTCTCTGATAGGAGTGAAAAAACAATTGTTAGAAAATGTGTCTTTTTAATTGGCTTGTCATCTATGGCTGCATATTAACTATCTATTGCCTTAGGGACAAATTTGCTGGCAAATTTCGCAATACTCTTTAGCAGCTAGATACATTGGTAAACTTAGTTTGGAGCCAGTTAGGTAGTCATATGGTTCAAATAAAAGTAAATTTATACAGATTTATAACCAGAATAGAAATATCAAGGTTTAACTCCTGCCAAAATTGTATAATAGCTTGTGAACTAATAACCACTGCTGGTTCAGTTTAATTTAATCTTTGGATATTAACAACACAATTTTAGCAATTGTATTAATCCACCTTAAAACAATTTAAATGAAATTATACAATATTAACAATACAATTTTAAATTAAAATAGGTACCTAAAATAAAATGAACATGAATAAACCTCATGTTATAAATAGCATTGAATTACTTTGGATAATTTATGGATGATTTTGATAGTGTCATCTTTACTGACAGGTGTACATATTGATTGACCTCAGGTGATTTTTTGGGGCGTCTCTGTTGACTTCCTTCCCCCACAATAATAATGTGCCTCGTCTTCTGAGCAGAACTTCTAAGTAGAATGGTCATCACAATCCATTTTCAAAGGAAAGTTGATTCAATGAGAACATGTTCTGGGAAGTCTGATGTTTGTGTAACCCCTTTAAACCGACTAAAATTAGTGTTACTCTCTTCTTAGGTCTGCACTCCAAAACTACTTGAGTTATTTTTGCTCAGAGACCCATTCTGCTAATTCAACAACTGAGCTCTTCCCATACATACATAATACACCTCAGAGTTCATTGTTGTTAATCTGGGGCCCGGAAAAAAGCATTTAAATTAGAAGGCAATTGTCATCAGCACACCACTTTCTGAAATCCACATACGGAAAAGCATGTAGGCTAATCCCAATGTATGGTATGAGGGGGTGGGTGGATGGCTGCTGCAAGAAAACCGAGTGATGTGAAATTCAGCCATTCCTCGGTGGAGACGAGGGGAAGGACAGTGTTTCGACTGCCAGTCCGAGGATAAAGGTCTCACGGTCGACATCCAGAAGACACTTCTTTTTGTCACTTTCCATCCACCCATACCTGCTTCCACGATATGTTTGAAAACTTTGAGTGGAGGTTTGTCATCAGTGTCCCACGAACAGCAGGAGTGCATGCTGTACCTGCTTATCATTGAAAACTTCTCAGCTCATGCCTATGGAAGCAGCCCCCCCACCACACACACATGCACACGCACAGACGGACAAAGAGGAGAGAAAAGGATAAAAACAGATGCTATTTCTAAGCTTTCAGACGTCACCCAGGTAATTTATTTTATCTCCTCGGCTCCTTCAGGTGGTCGCGTAAGCCTTAATCCTGCAGTTACCCCGCCCGGCATTGTGGTAAACCCCGGCGTCGCAGCGCTCGCAGAGCTAGGTGCCCAGATACCATCGCCCCTGGGAGACGCTTTCCACTCCACTTCACGGTGAAGCTGGAACTTTCCCTCTGCCCATTTGCTTTCATAATTGAGCTGGGAGGTGAGTCACCGTACACTTGTCTGGGAGGTCAGGAAATTAACTTGCATGCTCGGTTGTTTTTTCTGAGAGTTTGTCTTTCTCTACACTATTGTGCCGTGTAACGTAGCACGCTTGTAGTGGGGGCCTGCAGTCCTATATAAAATCACCAGGAATGTGTATTTCTGTAAAGTTGGCTCCTGGAAACACAGGGAAGGATGCAAAACGCATGAACATTTTTATGATTCAGTGCTATGGAACTCCAGATGAGTCACAAACCATTATTGTGGGAGTAATATGTCTCTCTGCAATGATGAAGGATCTATATAAGTATTAGCATCTAGGTGTCACTACCATTCGGCCTGTGTGAGTATGCTTTGAAGGAAGGAACATTCCTCAGTGCATATATTTATATATACAGTATATATACAGTATATATATATATACTGAGTTTTTTTTTCTTTTATCCTTCAGAAAACTGAAATGCATTATATATTACACGGTAGCCTCATTGAGTTGCAAATGCACTGCACTCGTATGCCAGATAATGGATGTGAATCCCTATCCAAGGGTAGAGAAACGCATAGCCAAGAAATTCTCTGGTAGCCGACTAACAAGTTCAAACCAGCATTAACTGGAATACTAGGGCGGCTCTCGGGGCTTAAACACAAACAGCCATGTGCAGTGACTCCCTTCTTCAGGAGTAGACATATTAGGTAGACACATAGGAGTTATAACCAGACTCTTAACGTCAACTACCAACGCGTCTTTCCGGGAGAGGAGACAAACTCCCTGCCGCCGCTGCCGCCGAGGAGCTAAATGGTGGCCGTGTGCTTGGGCCTGAAACTCCATTAAGGATTAAGCTCCATTGAGACCCTGAGATGATCTTCCGCTGAAAAAATCCCAAGACATTCCTTTTTCCCCTTCATTCCTTCTCCTCCTTTTTTAATCTACCTAAGCCCATCGATTGGCCCTATTGATTGAGTCGCTTTTTTTTTCAGACAAAGTCTCTTTCGTTCGCCCAAACAATCCGGGGTCTCTGTCCGTGGCAGCGGTAATCCTTTAGTTTAGCATGTCGCTCAGAAAGATCGCACACTTGATCATGAAACAGACTAAGTCCCTCTCTTTGAGTCCTTTCATACAGGGGGTCCCTGCGACCCCGATAAGTGCAGAAATTGAACTTGCTGGTGTTGATTAGATCCTCGGCTAACCAGCTCCGGATAGGCTCTTTGTCTTAGACCTCGGCTCCTCTGTTGGGAGCCAGTATGGTAGCACAGCAGAGGAGATGGCTACCACAAATGCACCATCAGCAAAGAAGTAATGGGTTCGCCCGGAAAACGCAAGACAACAAATGTGTTAGCAGGAATGACGCATTTTTCTGGGACGTCGGTACATCCATCCCTCAGTGTCTCGGGCCAGCCTCAGTAAATACATGTGGTTGTATTTGTGTGTGCAGTCGCATTATTGGGGGATTAGCCTGTTCAGTGAATCTGTTGATTTGCTGTTCCATTTTCCAGTCAATCTGTGCCAAAGAAAGATCTCAGAAAGATCTCAGAAAGATCTAATGGTACCCCTGTCTGGAGCACAGAGATATGCAGTACTGACAAAATGACGTTAAATCATGGCATCTAATTATAATGAGTCATTTTTGATGACAATCAAGTCATGTCGAAATTGTATCCCTGCATGGCCCCTTAGTTTCTTTGAGGCTGAAGAAAAAAAAAACTATAAAAAAAAATACAAAGGTCTGTATAAACCTGCGTCCCCCAGCTCGACATTAATCAAAAACACGAACCTCAATGTAACACATATTAATGAAATGTGAAACAGAAGTCTTTGTGAGATTACGTGTGTGCATTGCTGGGGCTTGTCACACAAAGATAATTATAATTAATTGGAAGTCAATACAATGAACTCTGTCTTTCTCCTACATTTGGCAGTTTTGATTACAATCCACACACTGCTGCCTACTAGTCTTCTTCTCTCTTGCTTGCTCTCTCTCTCGATTTTTCACACCCTCCGAAAAGTATTTTGAGTGGTGGCATCAGGGATAACGCCCGCGCTTAAATATGTAACAATTTGCTTCTTTCTGTCATTCACGACGTTAGTACAGCGGTCTGGGACGCTGGATGTGTCTTCATGTCGCACCTTATGTCTCTTCAGGCTTATGAAAACAGGGCAGTTCTGACACATGGTGCTAATGTTAGCAGCTACTTATGAAAAATGTACTGTGCATTATTCATTATAAAGAAGTCTTCTTATGAAATATGCCTGGAAATAAAATAATTCAAATCATCTACGGGCTTATCCCTCCCACAAGGCCTCAGCTAACATTTAAGCTGTAAACACAAATCAATAAATTATTCCCCCAAGTCGCAATACTGGTGATGCTTCTCTCCGGCACTGTGAAAGGATTCACTTGCCTAACAATTTTCCTCGTAACGTGAACATGACTGATTATGCACAAACAAACTAAGACATCTCATATGCAAATGTCTAACCAGGGATCAGAACCAACTGCATGTCGCCTTTTTAGATTGTATACGTACTGACTTTGAATATTACGCCGTTTTTTTTTTACGCACACACACACACAAGCCGGGGTGCAGAGTCGAAGCGCTATGATCTTCGGAGAGGAGAGTACTCCACAAATCTCTCTACAACAATGTCAGCGCAGCCTCTGTCACCACTTATGTTGTTGGAAGCATTACATTATTCATGCAATGAAGTGGCGGGAGAGAAAAAACACGCTACGCAGCGCTGAAATGTTTGGCAAATTAACTCCAGACCAAAAATTTTATAAAATAAAAATCTTCTAGCAATGTCTCTGAATTATTCCTACAGTTTTAAATGATTAATATTGTATCAAATGTGAAGAAGAAGAAGCAGCCTCAGAATTGATTTGCACACTTCACACGGTCAACAGGCCCTCATTTGCATCGTAAGTCTCCCTAGATAAATATTTAACATCTCTATGACCACAAATTGCGTAAATGAGGATCCCATCTGTAGTAAGGAGGCATCTATAAATGATGCAGTGAGTGTTTTGAGAAAAGCCGACTGAAGCCAGGAGGTCTATTTGTCTGAGCGGCCGTATAAACGCTGTCCGATGTCTCCGGCAGATCCACAGTGTTTTGTCATTCTGAACGCACCAACGGTGCAGGGTGGACACTGGGTAGCTTTTAAATCACTCAGTGTTGGAATCAGACGCATGATCGCAGAACGTGAATTCTAATTGGAGGAGCTCTGAGGCTCAGTGAGTGGAACAAAATTTAGCGTCCAATCGGTTTCTATCATTTCAGGACATTGTATGCATTAAGTGTATGCTAATGCTACGTGCTGACCATCAGAAAAATTTCCTGCAGATAAACTATCGACTGTGAAGGTGCAAGATCTCAGCTGAAGACAGACACTCTGAGGACAGCTCATGTAGTGTTATCCTTGTTTGAATTGATGGTAGCTTACAGTGCGCGCCTGTATTGCTGAGTGCTTACAAGGCTGTAATAAGAAGCAATAAAATTCCATGTGACGTGTGGTTTGCCAAATGTTCATGTGAGACATTAGCTTAATCGCTGTTGCATTGTAGAGTTTCAGGTTACTGCCAAAAGAATAACAAAATTGTAAAATCAACAAGACGGCTGCGTTCATCAGGCCCCAAAACGGTTCCTGTTTGCCTTCATCGTCTTGCTGATCTTCCCTGCCAAGTCGGCGTAACAGCGCCTGTCACAACCGATTCACCGGCGTACTCTTTTCAGCGGAGTGACTGATCAAACAGGGGCGTCCCCGCACAAGACGTCTTACTATCCCCATTCACTGCACGCGTTGCCCGATGTCATTTACGTGCTGCAGACATAGCGACGCGACCGACATAATGAGCGTGCATTCTGGGCCTTTTCAAAGTGCAGATGTGCAGGCTTGGGACAACACCAAGAGAAGGGAGCTGATTTAGTGTGTTGGAGATAACCCTGGAATTTCAATCTAAACAGATGGTGGTCCTGTAGTAGGCCAAAACAGCGTCAGTTCGGGGGTTAGCTTTAAATCGTATGTGCTTGTCAGGATTTCTGGGGGGGTTTAGCCAACCCAAGCAGGATCTGATTTCATTCAGGCAACAGCTTGGGGGTGTTGTGTCATCTTTAGACCTGAAAAAAAATATATATATAAAGTGGTGATTATGGAGAGAGCTAAAAAAAAGCAGTACAACAAATTAAGAGTTTTTATTATTATTATTATTATTATTATTATTATTATTATTATTAATTAAACATCAGTCATTAAGGTTTGCGAACCGAATAACAAAATCCAAAGTTAATGCAGATCACTGTTCACCGTTACAACCCCCAACCCCCCCTCCCAAGCCTGTCTTGTCATCAAAGCTGAGTTACTATTATGCTACTATTATGCTATTATGTTCGACATTTCTGACAGACAGAACTCTGGCCCTACATTCCCAGAATTCAGAGAAAATATTTAGAGAATTTGCGTCTGATTATTTATTCACGTCTATGCCTACACATTCAGAATACATTTTTAAAGTTTTACGTAAAATCATGTGGTAGTGGTATTATTCTGCTCGTCTACCCTGAAAATTCCCTTTGTTGGTCTGCCAGAGTGGGGTACAATTGCAGTTCTGAAACAAAATCACAAAGAGCACACAAAAATAAAACCCTTTGTGACAATGTAGGCCAGCCTGATTAAGTTTTCGGCTAACAACCGACAAACTGGGGAGGGCTAAAATCAACAGACAATCCTGGTTGAAGTTTTAGGGTGGTCAATACGACCAACCAGGGAGCGATGGCAAAGATTATGTGGATGGCGGTGAGCGGATCGACCAGCCGCAGCTAGAAGTTCCCACTCCGCTGTGACTGGTGCTGAATGTGGTTGTGGGCCGACGGATCGGGACAGGCTGTCGGAAAACCCATGTCAAGTTAAACCAAAGCCAGACCTTTTAAACACAAATTAACAGCATTTTTACGTTTTGATTGAATTACTAATAAATTGACAAAATGTGTAGTTTCTCACGCAGCGACTCCCCACTTGTATGTAACCAACCATATACAACCCCTGGCTTTTACCCACCTAAGACGGGGATCAAACTAGGGTCCTAATCTCCTTACAGGAAAGAGAAACAATTAGCTCGTTGAGCTAAAGACTTAAATCTTTAGCTTCAGGAACTAATGGTACTCTCTTCTTCAACTCCACCGAGTGACGTGACAGTCCATAGCAAACTTGTTCAAGGTCATGCTGCATGAACGCGTATGTGTAAGCGCCATGGAAACACATTTCCGTACTGGCCCGGGGCGAGGCGACGTTGATTATTGGGACATTTTTGCGATAGGGCCATACAGTGAGCTCTGTAGGAATACACGAATACGCCCAAATCACCCCTCCCATGAAAACGGCTGGATTGAGGGATGTGACAAAGCTGCCAGTATTCGAGTTGCTAGTTACAGATTTTACAATCACTTCGGCATTAATTTCAGAACCTTCATGTCATTTTTTAAAACTCTAGACACAAAACGATCACTTGTAACACAGGCTGTCCAATGTTCAAAACATTGTGCATTCATATCTTTAAAGAAACCTTGCACTTGCAGAATCATTGGTTCAAATAAATAATTTATCATGAAATACCATAGGAACATTCATTTAGAGCTCCCAGACAAAAGATACTGATAGTTTCACTGCGTTTGCAATCATTAAATATTGTTGTACAACATGTGATACATTTCATTTTGGTACTAGATGTAAATACATCACTGTGAAAGAACTGGTAGAGAGAATATTACAGACAGTGGAATCATTGAACAAAATCTGTGATTTATTGATTAAATAAAATCACAACATAGGCGTCTTTGAATCAAAGCAAAAATAATTAGCTACAAAAAAAACTACAGTAGAACGTCAACTGCAGTGTTCCTCACTTGGCTTACTGTAAAAAAGAAAACAAAGGATTGATTAGTGTACTTCTATATTTCCATCAACCCTGGATTTGACCACAGGTTCTCATCCTTCGTTAGCCAAGCATCTTGGGAAGAATCTTTGGGCATGGCAAATCCAGGCCTGACACTGGTCTGCCGTAATGTCATTGCATGTGCCATTCATGGCCCGGAGAAGGGTGACTTGCTTGTGAGGGTGCCCATCATATACCTTCCACCTCTATGTGGAGAAACATTCCTCAATTGGGTTTAGGAAAGGAGTGTATGGGTAGGTACAGGGTGGTATTTAATTGTGGATGGGCCTGAAACCATGCTTGCTCCATTTGAGCACACAATGACACAGGTCACACCATCAGCTCTACAAACCTGATTTAGCTCATCAAGGAAGGTTGCAAGGAGAGCTGCATTGTATGATCCAATACAAGGTCTGCGTTCCACCACACCATCTTCCGACATAGCCACACACATGGTGATGTTGGCCCCACGCTGTCCAGGTAATTGGAAGGTTGCCCGCTCGCCAGTGAACTTCCGACCTCTCCTTGTCAAGGCCAGGTTGAAGCCTGCCTCATCCAAAAAGAGGAATATGGGATGTTTTCGTCAGCATCCAGCTCCATCACCCTTTAAAAATACATTTTTGAAAGAATATTGAATTGCTTCACTCTGTCTGCATTTCTTTCAGGTATAGCTGTTTGAGAGACACCTGGTGCCTTTTCAGCATGCGTGCAATAGTCGGAAAACTTATGGCTTCCACATTGTTGAACATATTATTGTCCAAGAAGTGCTGCCGAATGTCTGTAAGGCGAATAACATTTCCTGCCTGAACCAAATTGACCACAGCCTGCTCTTGTTGATCAGTCATAAGTTTGCTTCTGCCGCCCCTATTTGGCCTAGTCTCTACTCTGCAGGGAAAAAAAAAAAAAGAATAAAAAAATTTCTCAAAAATCACAGTAAGAACACAATTTGTCACATCACCTACTTACTCTGTGGTGCAAATTGGCAAGCAGTATACAGTCATTTGACAATTGAGAGTAGTCTAATGTTTAGTGTACGCTGAAGACTTACCGGTTCTCGTTGCGGAAAGTTCTAATGATTAATGGCCACGGTTGATTTTCTGATGTTTGGTTGAATCATTGTAGCTGCCTCAGTCATTATCATGCCTTGTTTCACGATATGGTCTACAACTATTGCTCGGCTTTCATTGGACACTCTTTGCTGTTGCTGCCGCTGTCTTGGTCCATGGCCTTGTCCTCTACCACGTTTCCCTACACCTCTCAAACGAGGCCCATGACAGCCTCTCAGAAGGGGTGCTTGTACCCAGCCATTCCTTTGACCACCACGTCCTCTTCGTCTTCATCATCATCATCATCATCATCATCATCATCATCATCATCATCTTCCTCTTCCTCTTCCTCTTCCTCTTCCTCTTCCTCTACCTCTTCCTCTTCCTCTTCCTGCTGGACCTCTATTGTGACCTGATCACCTGCCGGCTCCATGTTATCACTATGTTGTTGTAGGTGGATACCGCTCATACCACTTCACTATATACTCGTACCACAATGTGAAATCAATCATCAGTAACGAGCTGGCAGTATTGGGAGAGCTATTACAAGGGCCTGCATACATACAGTACTATCAAATCTGAAAACATGGTCTGGAAGAGTGGTACATGGGACCATAGACACAGTGTCTGATAAAGAATGATGATGAAATATTACATCCATAGATGATGTTGTCCAATTGGTTCACATCCCACGGTAACTGGTGTCAATGGATCTCGTTATCCTGAAACTCTCATGATCTAAACATGGAATGTTGTTTATCAGTTTCCATAAAACTATGCATTAGGAGTAATGCAACAGTTACTTATCATTTTGAGCTGTTGAGTCAATTAATCGTTAGATCATTGTAATTGAATGAATTGAGAATGTAATGTGTGAATAGCATTTTGAAATGGTAATTCTTTGATGTTAAGTTGTGTCATTTTGAACAGGTGATTTTAATTCAATAAATAAATGATCTTAGGTTTATGTGTATTGTATCCAAGCAATTGGAAAAAGTGTTAGATTTTGAAAAATGTGCATTTTGATCATCGGTTGTGAGTTTTGTGTCTAGAGTTTTGAAAAAGGACATCAAGATTAGACATCATTAGTGCCAAAGTGATTGTAAAAAACTGTAATTCAACAGTAGTGCCTGACAAGCGTGAAGAAATATATACAGTTTTATCAGTTTTTTTCTCATTTTGGAATCAAACATTCCTCGCAGTATACAAGCCACACAACGTTTTTCTTTAAGGAAAATGCATTCTTGCTCCTTTGCAGAGGAGTTTTGCCAGAGTGGAGAACTCCTTAATGATTAACGTCACGTTACCAAACTCATTTGCATGCACCTGCCACAAGCATGGAGACCCGTATCCAATCAGCTCCTCTCTTGCTCTCTTCCCTAGGGCTGGCAGAGTTTAAGAAAACAAACGCTCTACTTAATTAATCTCTGCCATTTGATTCTGACAGGTACAAGTCGCAAGCTCTTTTTCAGAACACTGTGTAACTTAGCTCTTTCCAGGCACCTCCCAGAAAGTAAAAAAAAAAAAAAACAGTGCCTCTCCTTATCATGGTAACACTCTCAATATCGGGAGAGTGGAGAGAGTCGGGACAGCAGACTGGGGTTGGTATTCCACTGCATTAACATTAACGGAACCTCGAGACGTTCGGGAAATTGGGACAGTCGGGAAATTGAGAGAGTCGAGACAGTTGGCACAATCAGGACATTTGAGACAGTAGGGAAATCGTCACAGTCCACACAGACAGGACAGACGGGAAACTGCGGTTGGTCTTCCATTCTGTAGACTGACCTCAATCGTAAAACCGAGACAGTTTGGGAAATCCTGTCGGGGAATTGGGACAATCAACAAAGTCGACAAAGTCGGGGCCAATCAGCTGGAACCGGGAACAGTGTGTTCCTTTGCAGGGGCTGTTATTTTCGGCCCTCCACTCCCCCTCGCCTGTTTGAAAGAGCTACATAAGTGCTGCCAGAATTTGCTGTTACAAATACTCACTCCCTGACAGATTGATACCCCCCCAGACAGTGTGATAATTCCAAGGTTAATAGCGTTATTCGTTTGGCCTACATCCCTTTGTATTGAAACAAAATAATTTAAGCTGCTGTCAGGTGATCTATGTCCAGCTTTTGTTTCCCTGCAAAGGGGACCCATCTGAAAGACAGATAGGATTCACACTCGCTATCTTTATGATTTTAAAAAAATGTCTGAATGGCGATGTAGAAAAGAATAAAAGTATGTTAAAGTCGGTAATATAGGCATTATCCTTCCAACGCTTTCAAGCCCAGCCAATTTTCTATCACAATGGACAGGCTGGGTAAAAACTTTCAGCTGCCCACCATTTTTTTCCTTCCCAGGATCCCCTTCCCTTGTTCCAGGCAGAAGGAAGATGTGAGAGACTGAAAGGGCCGGGGCACCTGTCTGCAGCCTTTCATTTGCGGGTTTGAGTTAATGACACTACAGCGCTATCTGGGATTCCTCCATCGTGCGCCGAATACGATCTGCACCCTGCGCCCTGCCTTCAGTAGTGTTCACATCTACACGGTGGACGACAAACTGTCCCGACTCAGCGTCGAAAGGGTATTAGCAGACAGTTTGGTGTGTTCAGTCAAACATTAAATAAAAACATTAACATTATTTTTATTTAGAAAAGGGCAGTGCCCATTGAGGAAAGTGGTTTTTGAGAGAGAGAAAAAAAAACTTTTGATGAAAATGATTTCCTTGTGTTGAGAATGACGGGAGAGTGAAGTACGTAGAACGCTAATGAATGTATTGTCTAACTTCTAATAATTTGACCGAATTGTGTTGTGCAATTACTCTGAACAGGATCGAAATTCCAGCAGATTGTTTTCACGGTTTCATCGTTTTTATTTTGTTTGTTTTTGTCATGTGCCCGTTGATCTCTCAACCCATCATTCCGTTTCACGAGTGCTCCTTGGCGGGGTCTGCGCCCTGATGCAGGGGGCAGTGGAAATCACAGGCACAGATTGAAGTGAAGCCACTTGAAATTGGGGTTGACCGACCTGGATGGGAGCACACTGCCGGCATCAAATGAAAGAAATGAGAAGAAAGTGAAAAGCTTATTGGATATATTGAATCATTTTACTTTGCCACTGGGCTGAGGGATTGGAAAGCAAGTGTGATTGGACTGCCATTCGCAACCTAAACCTGGAAGGAATGTGAGGGCCTTCTGGGATTCAATTTTGGATAATGAACACACGCACACACATGCACGCACGCTCACACACACACAAACATGTACACACACGCGTGAAACACAGACACACAGAACCACGTAATCACTTTCTCATGCACAACACACAGATTGTGTAAAAAGATGTCACATTCATTCTGTGTCTCGAAGATTCACTAGAGATGTAAATTAAATTGAATCCTCTTTTCTAACATCTCTTCACCCAAAATTAATGTTTCGTAACACTTCAGCGTCAACATATCTGCTTTAAGAGCATGCTGTTTTTAGCTTAATACGAGTTAAGCTTTTTGTTTGTATCAAACTCGGGCTGACATTTGCAGAAACCACTCTGCGCTTTCCTCTGCGGAGTGGACTGAAATCTCTGTCTTGAGTCACATTATCAACATCTGAGATAACAAACTACTCTCACTCTCACGGGAATGTGGAGGCTGAAAACAGCCGCAATCTTTTCTTTTTCTGCAAACTTGTATTATTCTTACAGTTACTGTTATTTTTATTGTTATTACTGATGTTATTGTTATTAGTATTATTGCTACTATTATTATCATTACAGTGTTTGCCATTTCAGGCAGATTGGATGAAGGATTGCTTTTTGAAGCTTTTTAAAAAAATGTATAAATGTGTATAGACTCACCGTCCACTTTTTATAGGTACACCTTGCTAGTAACCGGTTTGACCCCCTCTTGCCTTCAGAACTGCCTTATTTTTTTGTGGCGTAGATTCAACAAGGTGCTGGAAACATTCAGAGATTTTGGTCCATATTGACATGATAGCATCACGCAGTTGCTGCAGATTTGTCGGCTGCACATCCATGTTGGGAATATCCTGAAGGTGCTCTATTGGATTGAGATCTGGTGACTGTGGAGGCCATTTGAGGACAGTGAACTGTATAAATAAAAATAATAATAATAATAATAATAATAATAATAATAATAATAATAATAATAATGATAGTAATGATAATATCAATAAAAAATCTGAATCCATGACATTTGAAAGACGCAGAGATAGCACTGACTCACGAGTTACGTTTGTAAGACGCTTTTGCGAAGACCAGACCTAAAGCCAGACATCTGTTCACGGGCTTAGGGCAAACTAATTACAATGATTAGCTCTTCTGCCTTGAGCCGACAGACGACAAAGTAACTGACACCAGATCCACGGAGTGGGCTTTTTCTGCCTCTCTCCTTTCATTTCCATCCAGCGTTATTGATTTATACGGTCTGCGCCGTACTCACAGGAGCCTGAATCAAATGAGAAAGAGAGGGAGACGTTTTATATGTGAGGTGTAAGCGCTCTCGCTCTGAGGAGTCAACACCATCTGTGATGGCCATTGTGTTAACGTTCCCCTGTCTCCTCAACCGAGTGGGTAGAGCTGGCTGCAATTGCATGTATGAACGCTTTGAAAAAAAATTTTTTTAAGAGGCCGTGCTTGTCAGAATTTGCTCCTTTTATTCTTACCAGTAAACCTTGTACTTTGTAAAATCTAAACTATTTTCTGTTCTCCAGTTTTGTTAGTTCATGAGTTTGAATGTACGCAGTGACACATCTGCTGGCTTCAATTGTTTTAAAGCTGCTCCAATTCAATTTGAATTCACTGGTATAATCAAAACTAATTAAAATGGGACGCAGACCTTTACAAAGCCCTGTATACCACTTACAGCAAAGGGGAACACCGGGGGGGGAGGAAGTATAGAGGCAGCTTTAAGTGGCTTTGAACCTAAATAATTACGCATTGCATTGTGTATTTGTTTCTTCCCATTCTGCCTGTAACAAAGACAAATAGACCTGTTTAGCAATGACCTGATTTTCACCGCAGGGAAGTGAAAAGCCATATGAATGTGAGGAGGAAAGAGAGGGAGCCTGTCCAGTTAAATAAGTTTTGATTAAATTAATTTAAATTATTAATCAAACAACAACAATAAAATAAACCCTTAAACAGTGCTCGGGGTGATACTGGAATGCACACTTTTTCTGAAATAACTCCGATCATCTGGAGTAATTGAAGCACGAGAGTTACCAGGAGAAAACTGCCCGGCATTCACCAGGCAAGGCAAAGTTATCAGGAGAAAACCGCTCTCAGGTGGTCCCTCACACGCTCAGAGGTGGTCACTCAAACGCCCTCCGGTGGTCGCTCACGCTCTCAGAGGTGGTCACTCACATGCCCTGAGGTTTGGGTTAGCAGGTAATAGGTTGCCAGAGGAAGGAACAGGGTTCAGGAGCCACTTGCACTTGCTCGGAATACATGTAGGACTTACTACATGTATTCTTCTGCATAACTAATCCTAATCTGAACAATATATTTATATTTGCATTACATTGAATAAACTTGCAGATGGTTTTCACAAACTAAATTCAGACTATAGATTTTTTCAGTCTCCTAGTCTCTGGATAACTTTGATGGTCTAACTGGACAATCGGATCGATATCGCTGTCTCTATGGCAGCTTCTAAACGTAAATGGATTTTAGAACGTTGACGGTTTTACTCTATCGCTTGTCAGGATTTTTCCCAAATACGTCCCCTGTTGGTGTCTAAGAGACCTTTTTAACCAGAAACGGTAAAGTGCGTCAACCAGGAGGATATTTTCAGTGTAATTACACACAGTTACACTGCACTAAATGAGTAACAGTCACATAGACATTACTGACCCTGGCCCACATATATAATTAATAATATCGCTAATTATTGTAAGTAGTATTTTCCCTTCTGCCATGTAAGCTTACATGTGTTTAGTTTATGTGTATTTCGTACGTAAGGAAGGATTGGTTTTCAGTCTAGGCAGACATACTCCCTATGTTCTGGGGAGGAACTACACATCATGTAGTTTAGTAAAGCATGGAGACGATACACATCCAAGCACTGACGGACATGTATGGGTAAATGCATGCTGTGGCATTCTGTGGCTCGCTGGTGATCACGAGGATCACAGAAAATGGAAAAACTAAACAAATCAGACAAACTAATGTCTTCAGGGTTCTGTACTTACGAGTTTCCAAAACAATTGACTAAAATAGCAAAGACGCCATAGGAAGAAACGACCGGCAAGGGGGAAATATTTTACGCCGAACATGACACACGTGGTTTCTCGGGCTATCCCCCACGCTCTCCTGCTTCAGCATCCGTCTCTTCGTCGCCTCCCTTCCCACCATCCTCTGCAAGCTCTGGCTCTTAATGAGGGACAAAGCACAGTTTTAAACATTCACCATGATTAAGTTAAGCCTCGTAGGTGCTGGGGGGTGTGTCCCTGAGACGGATTGGTGGCACACATAGCAAATGTAATTGCACACAAAGAATTTCTCCATCCGAGGGCCAGGGCCACAACAGGGCTCAGAGAAAGGAGCGTTACCAAGGAGCGTTACACTGTGGGCTCTGACCCCACCAGCACAGAGGGTGGCCACAACTAACAGCAAGAGCCCACAGTGCCTCCATGGCCCCCTCCACTGCCTGGGACCCCACCTCTTGCAGGAGACCCAACCCTCCTCCTGGCAGGCATCAAGGATAGACAGGGCCAGACACTGATAATTTAGAGGGAAACATTACATTGTCTTAGGGGAATAGCTGTGGATGTGCATTGCTATCTGTGTCATGTCATCTCAACCCACATACCTATGCATGTCCAGCTGCAGCAATGGCGAGCAGCCACCCCCGCTACTAGTGCCCCCACCAGCCAAACCCCCATGCAGCCACGACCTCGCCCCAATTGCCAAACCCTCATGCAGCCACAACCTCGCCCCAATTGCCAAACCCCCTGCAGCCACGACCTCGCCCCAATTGCCAAACCCCCATGCAGCCACGACCTCGCCCCAACTGCCAAACCCCCATACAGCTAGACCCTGCACCCACCAGCCAAAACCTCATGCAGCTAGACCTCACCCCTACCAGACAGATCTGGATCTGTCATGCCTTCACCTGTGACTGTCAGAAACCTCCAGGTCAGCCAGGAACCCACTAGGGCCACTTGACTTACCACCTAAGGAGGGCAGGGACCGGAGTCGAGACGGAGGGGTCAAAGAGGAGGTGGTCCTTAAATGTCTGAAAGACCTCTGCTGGACTGGGCTACAGACTGTTTTATTAAATAAATTATTTTGTGCACAAAAACATTCATCAGTATGACCTGGTAAGGTCCTTCCTACATTACAAACCTCTAAAATGTAGAAGGAAGGAGCCTCTGTGTCTATTTGCCCTCTAAATGTTACATTGTTTTAGTCTTTAGGAGTCTCTGTGTCTATTTGTCCTCCACATGTTACATTGTTTCAGTTTTGAGGAGTCTCTGTGTCTATTAGTCCTCCAGATGTAACATTGTTTCAGTCTTTAGGAGTCTCTGTGTCTATTTGTCCTCCACATGTTACATTGTTTCAGTTTTTAGGAGTCTTTGTGTCTAGTCGCCCTCCACATGTTACATTGTTTCAGTTTTTAGGAGTCTCTGTGTCTATTCACCCTCCCTTTGTTACATTGTTTCAGTCCTTTGTAGTCTAATAGATAAGTGTTTCGACTTTTAACTTGCTAGCCTTGCTACAGTCTTGGCAAATAGACTCCAAAGATCATGAACAGAAGACAGAACAGAACATATATTTCCAAATATAACATACAGAACGAGAAGCTGCTCCATAGCTCACTGTGAAAAGGTAGGTAGTAAAATTTAACAAATATTTTTTCATAGTGAAATTATTATTATCTGATTTGTTGTTTTGTTGTTTGTCTCTTTGTACAATCCGCAATGACTTTCAAGAACTTCAAAGTTGTAGATAAAATATGGTTCTGTGAGAGGCTTGCAATACGAGGTATCACTGGCAATTTTCATATTTGGTCAGGCAATAACAGTCCACTCCCCCATCTCCACCCATACACGATAGACCTTTTTTTTAACGGCGAAATCAAGTCCCACGTTATTTAATCTCGTTATAGCGTTCACATGAATGTGAATGTGTTGGTATGGTTATATAAAGGATTACTGTCTATGTGCTAAAAGGAACAGAGCCCCCCCCCCCGCTGCACCCTGAGTCATTCGATCGTAGTCTGAGATACTGTGGAACTTCTGTGACTTCCTCTGTATTGCAAAGTCTGCCCTCACTCATGGGCAAGCGGCCAGCTCATGCCAAGCATCATGAGAACCATGGGAATGTCCGAGTAAACCACGTGGAATTTCAATGCATGCACTGTACAATTATTCTGATACACCCGCCCACTTCAGCAAATCATTTCCCATTATTATTCTGGAAATCAGCAATTACAGTATCGCCCTGTTTATTGTCGCAGAGGAGAAAAGCAGCGACGCAGCGAATCCTGGATGCAATTGGGGCCTGGGGCCCAGGGCCCATTATCATACAAATGCAAGTATTCACTATTGTTATGTCTCGCACGCGCGTGTTGGGATGAACGCGGTTTGCCACAGCATGGCAATTTTCAAAGGCATTCTAATGTTCTAATCTGAGCCTGCACGCTGGCGTCACGCGAGCGGAGAGTCTTTCTCCCCCCGCGGGCAGCAGCACCCCTGTGAGCCGACATGCGGTCACTAGCTGCTGCCGCACGATGGGGTGGGACGGTGTGGGGTGAACTGTGGGCAGGCAGCTATGATGTGCTTAGTAAAGAATAAAGGATGTGTTTGGGGGTAATCGGGTTTGGGAGCGGCTGTTCACCGCCTACCTGCATTGGCTGAAGGGGGATGGTAGCGCGACAAGACTGCCTACTGCTGTTTTCACGGCCCCTGGGAGCTGAGGTTGCAGCCCATTCTCAGACATTATGAATCGTTTGTGCTAAACCATCGAAAGAGCAAATCCCGAACCGAAAAAAATAAGCAAATAAGCACAAAACCACAGGTGGGACTGAGTGCATCGATCAAAAAAACATCAGGGCCTTGCTCTCCACAGAACCCTCACCCTCCATATTCCAGCAAAATCCACCTTTTAGTTTAGACGATATCCACAATCAGCAGTGTACTTTCTAACTGTTATAGGTCACACTTGTTATCCATGAGTGTTGATTTGTAGCATAAACGTTAAGCTCCTCAGCTTTGGAGTAAAGCATTGTTCAGGCACAGGCAGCGATACTTTCCAAACACGTAACATAGCACAACAAATTAATGACTATAACGTCTAAGGACAAACGGAAGGCCAGCAGAAAACCGCCAATTCTATTTACACCAGAGGTAGCGTGGTTATAATTTCATTACGAACCAGTGAAAAATTATTACATTAAATTAGTAATTTGCGGCAGTTTGTCAATCGGCTGCGTCCATGATTGACAGCGGTTTTGAATTAGGGCCACGCCGACCACAAGCAGACGTACCATGTCATTTCTCCGCCACCTGTTCTGGAAACCAACGCACCCGCCGGTGGCTCGAGATTGACCAAGCGCAACCTATTTATTCCCAAAGCAGGCGACACCAAGAGGTGCTCTGCCTGGAAACCCATCTGAAGGGCAGGGGAAAACAGCAGCGTGCCAGGGATTCATTTGCAAATAAAAAGCTCTGGAGATGACAGTGCATCTCTCGCTGCAGATGGATTTTGCGCGTTGCCAGGGTCGTGCCGCACTCTTCCCTCCGCCGCACTTGTTCCCGGACACAGACATAATGCCGTACAGGTATAAGGCAATCGGCGCCGGCACTTCAGAAGCAATAAACATCATTGCTTCCGCGTGTATCCTCATTCGGGTAATCTTGTTAGGGCATTTACCAGTCTCTGGAAAAAGCTAGCTCGTGAAGCAGCTCTGGGCCGCGGAGGCAGAAGCCGATGTCGCACCTTTAATAAATCCCAGAACGATGGGATATTATCGCAGGCAGCACATATCGGATTAGCTCGCCATCGGCCGGCTGCTGCTAAACAGAGGCTGAAGTCGCTTTACACCCGCAGACCATGATGCACAGCCTGCCGCTAATTGAAGGCACGCAGCTGCAGCTAGCAGCCATAGAAAACATGGTAGCTCCTACATTGAGCAAGATCTACCAGACACAGTTCTTCCTTTCGCACACAGCTGACACAGACCGCGACACGGCTGACACAGACCGTGACACAAATGACACAGACCGGCACAGCATTTTCCCATTGATTTGAGAATTCCGGGCTCCTTCTGGGGTTATATATGGCCAATTAGTGGTCTAACTAATTGCAATCTATTACCTGTGCAATTCAACCACTACTTACTTCTTTCTTGGATTACAATGTGAATGATAGCACATTTTGTGCGATGGAACAGGTTGTAGTCTTAGGCTGAATCATATTATTCTCATAAGGCTTGGACACATAATCAGGTGATGTACAAAAATGGTGCAAACGCAGGCCCACCTTAATAACTAAATTGAAATTCTGTATGTGCAATCAAAGCTGAAATTTAATCGTTAAATTAATGAACTAAAACAACTGCATGATCCAGTTCATTAATATTGCTGTACACCAGAGCTCCTGAAAACCTGCTCATTGCCAAGGTGCAACCCGACTTAATATCAAAATAACAAAAGGACCACAGGAAGAAAAAGGACCACATGAAGAAAATGGTCTAGAGAACAAGATGATTTTATAGCTAATTACTTTTACTAAACCTCTTAAAGATTTCAGCACGTGGCTTGCTGGGCCTCACCCAGTGCAGAAGTGAGCAGACCGAGGAAAACAGAAGATCGGTTTACTGCCTTTGTCAAGCATGGTAATCCAGAAACAACCGTTAACCAAACGGAACAACCACAAACCAAAAAATACCGTTACAAACGGATGGCTAATCTATCCACAGGTAAATCCATAAAGCAATCCAGTCCTTGGCATCCTAGAGAAGAAGGCCTAGTAGCGTCCACCCAAAAAAAAGGGGGAAAAGTGAAATCTTTAACACTGCAGTATCCCACACTCATGTTAAGTGTTTATATCTCTGCTAAAAAAAAAACCCTGTTTCTGTTTCTTTCTTTTTTTCCAAACTGTTCTGGACAGCATTCCAAATGTCACCAGGGTGATAAGATTTTATAATGGGGGTACACCTGGGTAATGACGTGTCTAAGATATTGTAACTTGGGACTGGCAGAGGGGCCACTGCTGTTCTGCTGGCAGAGTCAGTAGGTGAGCCTTCTGAGCGAGAGTCATTCTTCAGAGCCGCGATGCCCCCCAGGACAGCAAAAAGCCAAAGCAGTAAATCAATTGGAACGCCGCGGAGGGAAATGACATCGCGTTAGCAGGGCAGCGCATTTTGGTCTCGCCACATGTGGCACGGCCGCCGATAAACCAAAGGCGTTCTCCTGGGGAGGAAATATTTCCCCGGTGCTACATCAGATTTGGCGGTTGGTGGTCCAAGACCACAGGGGTGCAGCCTCCTCCCCTGGCTAAAGAGCATTTGGGAAGTCGAACCGAAGCGCTTCATTTGGTCAGTTACAAAGCGATGGTTGCTGCTGACTTCTTGCTGCGTTGCAGCCGAGGTACGCAGAGGTCTGTGACGGGAGACCACTGGTTCCAAGATCAGCACAGATAGACTGGCAATATTTTTTCATGTTTCAGTGGTGGCAAAATATCAGTCTGTGTATAATTTTTTCTGTTCTAGCAACTGCACAACAATGAAAGTAACTACGACATTAGACTTTAGAATATAATGTATCGCTACACACGACTTGCAAGACTGCTAATAATTTCAATAATAGGGTTTCATGGAGAAAAATCAGTTTCTTAGTGCACTAGGGCAACAATAGGCAAGGCCAACTGTCTCTGCTAAAAAGTAACCACCGCCCCCCCATCAATCCCACCCCCTGCACCCCAACTTACAGGCAGACAAGAGAAAATTAAATAAAACGAATTCCGACCGTGCTCCCAAACACACAACGATTTGTACTGAGCAGCAAAGTCACCCCGGAAAGAGGTAACGGTGAGATGAATAATGCATGTGCAGCGTTGAAACTCGATTATATAAACGTTATTTATCTGATTGACTGGCGCGGTGGCAGCGAGGTTCAATTTCCGCTCCCTCGCTCACACTTCATAGCTTCTCAGTCTCTAATCTATAATCTTCAAATTTCAAAAAGTGCAGGGCTCTTTCCATACTTCTCACTCCTTATGGGCTGGGAGGCTAGGCCGTCTCTAGCTGCCTTTAAGGCTCCAGTTCGATATATCATACTAAAGCTGTTTTTTTAATATGTGTGAGTGTGTGTATGTGTGTGTGTGTGAGAGTGTGTGTGCGTGTGCACGTGAGTGTTTGTGTGAGTGTGTGCGTGCGAGTGTGTGTATGTGTGTCTGTGTGTCTGTGAGTGTGTGTGTGCGTGTGTGTGTGTGGATGTCACCCGTTGCATTTTTTAAAACAAATTTTGCAGATGATTACCTCTGCCTGACATAACATGAAGACTGACATCCGTCCGACGTCATTATCACTCTTGCTTCAAACGGCTAGCCATGCTAGCAAGGCAAAGATGCCGAGAAGCATCGACAATTTCTTCACACATGGATCAGGGGTTTGAGAGAACTTAGGGCCTGTGGACTCAAGTCTATTTCGATGTACCTGGTAGTCAGAAGAAGCTTGATTAGAAGCTGACAATATTGGGCATTGGGATGTGTGAAAGAGGACAGTGGTGGAAGGAGGTGAGGGGGGTGGGTTGTGATGCAAATCTACTGAAAAGTTGGTTTGCAAGCCTATTGCTATGATGATCCAAAGAACTTGACTGATAACAGCTCACTGTCTACAGGCAGCCAAATATTTTTCAGCTTCCTCCAATGCTTGGAATTGACACGCTCAGAGGGACGCTCCCCGGGCCGTCATATCGAGCACCCGTCATCGAAAAGCACGAGACCCAAGCACAGAAAAGTGCCGGCTACGTTGATTATGCGTTACGGATGCTGGGATTGTTTAGAGCCCACTCGAAACCGCCGATGACAGACTAAAAGAGCTTGCAGGTGTTTTTCCCCGTCTTGGAAAATGGCTTGGGGCCATTCGCCCCTGTGTGCAGATAACGGCGCTCCTCACCCTGGCGCATTGTCGAGAGGACAGTGCATTGTCAAATGAATTTAGAGGGCCCACAGACGGCCATTGCTCCAGCGACTCCGAGATTATCCAGCCTCGCAGTGCCATTGCTAGTCCCAGATAAGCCTAGGCTGCATAGACCCACCGTCTTATCTGAATTCAACATTCGCACTCCAGAATATAGGATTCCAGTGCAGTCCTCTCCAATGCATCAGGTATGACCCAATTAATGTGGGAATTTGCTTTTTTCCCCCCTAGACGTAAAGGCACATCAATAGCGATAAGAAGTATTACTTTTCCTATTACAGCCAGGGTTAAAACTTCTAGTGTGATATCGATTTAGCCAACCAATCCTTTATTTTTATTTTTTATGACTGACACTACTCTGAGCGAAGACTTTGTAAGCCCACACTATTAGCTAGTTGCACGGACTACTCACTATGCTACAGTTTTCATTTTAACACGACTTATCGGTGCTCAGTGTGGCGGCAAAGTGCTACGTTAGGCCCAACACTAGGTTAGACGCTATGTTAGTAGCTGAGTTAGATGCTACGATAGATGTAGATGTAGGTTTGGCCTTACATTAGGTGCTGAGTTAGACTTTACGTTAGGTGCTAGGTTGGATGATACGCTAGATGCTGAGTTAGATGCTACGTTAGATGCTAAGTTAGACGCTATATTAGGCGTTGAGTTAGACACTACATTAGGTGCTAGATGCTGAGTTAGATGTTAAAATAGATGTTACGTTAGATGCTACATTTGGGGCTACATTAGGTGCTACATCAGGTGCTATATCAATTGCTCTCTGTCGCATTTTCCCTAGGCCTCCGTCCTCGCAAAAGAGTTCTCCGTCCTGATTTTGTCTGAAAATTCGCCTCAGCTGTCCTACAACTGAGTCCCATATGCAGTCAACGTGAGTCGCACAGGAGCCCGGTGTTTAGGGAAAAACAGGCTCGCTCGCATGCCAAGAGTCACACCGACCCGCTCACCAGAGGGAAAGGACATGATTACCCGAATTTACTTCCATGAAATAAAGATTTGTTTTATTTAGAATTTTTTTCAGCAACATAATGAGGTCTGCTACGGTCCCCCCTCTCTCTCTCGCACCCGTCACTCTTCCCGGCAGAAAATTTGCAGAGACAATAAGGTCAACCCAATTAGAATCGCATTGCGATCATCTCCCAACAGTCCCCAGGTGGCGAGACCACACTGGCCCAGGTTTATGTAAATGCTGAGCCCCCCTCCGAGTCCCCCTCGATAATGGGTAACCAGATGAACCCATAGGGGCCTCCGTTGTAGTGTGGTTTTGCCCATGTCGGGTTAAAGTTTATTTTGCTCTTTTTAGGATTTTCTGAAAGAAAATTATCTGTCGCCAAGCAATTATCCACTTTAACAATCATAATGTCCATAAATAAAGGGTTTATTAAACGACTGAACAAATAAAACGGCTCTTAAAAACAAATTGAAAAAATAAAGCATATAATCTTTGCCTTTGCACAAGGCTCATACATACCTGTGGTATAGGCGCATATGTTGGCTTAGCGTCTGTGATTGCATCTATATGTTTGCAGCAACAGACAACAGAGAAAGTGACTGTGCTACCTTGTGGATATAGCCACCTTTTAAAATCCTTTCATTCAGACATGCTTGTTCACAAAATCATGTAAAAAAATGTGTCAAGGCTGTTTTATTTTTCATGATCATTACTGTCATTAGTATTAATCTGAAAGCAAATGGCTCAGCAGATGTCTGTTCCCAGGCTAATGCAGAAACAGATAATTGGCAACCTGAGGTACCTGCAGTTTGAAGCTCATTTCATAGGTGATGGCTGGTTAAAAAAAACAAAATTAAAACGAAAGGAAATAACCCAGATATTTAAATTGAGAAACAAAAAATTAAGACGGGCGGATTAAAAATACCAGAAATGTGCCAAGTGTTGCAAGCCAAATAACACTATAAGGCGACACAAATAATCCCCCTTTGTTTCGAGTCTATAAAAAAAAACTCTCCTCCTGCTGTTTCTTGAACTGAGTGTGATGACGACTCGTATCCGTGGGTCACTTGGGCAGTTAAAATGGATAGCCCCCAAGCTCGGACCCTTGCGCTGGTCGGTGAGAGAAGGTGGTGGTGGTGTCAGTGTGGGGGGAAGGTTACGAGCAAGATTCCCCATGCAGATTCACTTTCATTAATCTTACCTGGAGCCCGAAATTGATTTCCCATCAAGGCAGCTGCATCAGCATGCTGGTCACACCTGCTGCCTGTGAACGAGGGCGTCTGGAAGGTAAATGAGCAAAAAGGGGGGTGTGTGTGTTTGTGTGTGGAGGGGGTTATCTGAACAGTACAGGACCCTTACAATCAATACCGACCAGAGAAGAGGTGCATAAAAGGGAGGGAGACAGCTAAAGGAAAAGAATCAAATTCCATTTTGGGCTTCATGCACCCCGCCGTCCAGCTTATAAACAGGGAAGTTAACAGAATTATTATTCAAGGTTTTCGAATTCCATCGTTTTTTAGGTCTGATGACTGGCTCTTTCAGTTTACCTCACACATTGCCACAGCGACAGTCGCTGCCGTCGCTGGGTGGAACTCCCAGCCCCCTCTACTGAATGCAAGTTGTTTGTGGAGTGGAGAAAAAGGTTTTGGTCAAAAAGAGAGGTCAACTTTAATCCAGCGTTGAGCGTCGGCCGCTACTCCTCCAAGCAATCTGGGCTTTCAGTGATACCTGCAGAGATGCTTCAGATTAGGAATAAGTCAATTTGCCGGAGATCAGCAGAAGGCCTGACTTTGGCAGAGGGCTCAAATAGATTCAGGCCATGGAGGAGGCCACTGAGAGGGTGAACCACTCGAGGATGTGTGGAATTAGGGTCAGTTACTGACATCACCTGCTACCGCTGGCAACATTGTGGCATGTTTGTGTGTGTTTGAAAGTGTTACGGGAGGGGTGCTTAGCCGGGTGGGTGTGCCTCAGCCCAAATTAACGCTAAAATCCCACCCGTGAAATGACAGGACACGAGGCCAAGACGGAAGCAAAGTCGCAGTCTGAGGTGAAAATCCAAATCTTAATTTAACCACCTTCTCAGGGATTACATTGACTATATATGCAGACACTCAACACATACACACTCACGAAAATATATTTTATACAATATTTCTATAATATGTACATTACAACGATTTTGTGTGAAGTTCTGACCCATACTCACAAATGAGCTTGTTGCTATGGGAAACTGTAGGCCAGGGAGGGCTTGTAAAATCGGACTTGATTATGGTGCCGGGTGGTTGAAGGTACTTCTACTGCTTTCTCTCTGCTGGTAATTAACAAGGTCAAAACATTGCACTTGGTATAGCTGTTTCCAGTGCTGATGGGATATTGTGGGGAGCTGAACATTTTTTTTAGAGTCTCTCTGTAACAACATTAACAAAGCTAATGGTGTCAGATGTGACAGCCCCTGTCACCTCTGTCGCTACAATTATAAATACCCTTCCTGTGTCGGAGTGGCTCTGAATATGGATTCCTACTGTATGCTCACTCAGGCTAAACTGAATATGTTATGTCATGTGTTTCTGGATGAGAACTGCAGCACCTGGACGATAACATATAAATATACTGTGTATATA
>JAOYSI010005500.1:0-13501 GCA_025775065.1 Hiodon alosoides
CTTCTTGTTAAAGCGGTGTCTGAGTCTATGCTTGAACCCAGCAGAGTAGTAGCACTCCGACAAAACGCTACAATATCCAAGCCATGCTTGAGAGCTGTTTGTCCAATGTATGTCTATACAATGTAGCATGGACTTCTTGGTATGCCTTCATAATATGGAAAGTTCAGCTTATTAATATCCTGTCAGGCTACAAATAATTTACTTCTAACTTTTACAAGCTGTTTAGAGTTACGATGACCAAGAAGGAGGTAATACATAGCATTGTCTGAGATCTTCAGTTTCTTGGCAATTTCTCACATGCATTTCTCCGAACAAAAATAGACTGACAAGTTTCAGAATAAAGTTATTTGTTTCAGGCCATATTGAGCCTCTAATCGATCCCACACGGTCCTAGGCATGCAGAGCTGGATTCATCAGGTCATGTTCATTATCTGGGAACGCATGTGGCTGCCCAGCGAACCCAACAACGAGTCTATAACGGCTGTTCTGCCCACCACCAAGAGCAAGTTCTTGGCTACTATATCATCAGGCTATGTTCCCAAATCCCTTGAATTATCAGTCATTACGCCCACTATATGGAAAATAGTACCAGTAAAAAGGGTAAATAAGTGTGATGTATAGACCCAGATAAGAAAAGGTGCGCTGATATGTCCTCCCTGTGAAAGTAGACTTACACAATATGCATCTAGATTTCTGACAATAATCATCTAAACAAAAAGTTTTGCCTGATACAAGAGCCCTTTTTAAAGCTCAATATACCTCCTTAAATACAACCACATACGGTTCAATAGTTCAGTACACATGTATAACACAAAGCACCTAGTTTAATATAACCACATACATTTCAATAAAGTAGTGAGATAAAGAACATTTTGATAAATTACCTGCAAAAATAAATGAGAGTTGTTAGTGGTTTTTCGGAAGGAGATACTGTAGGTGAGTCCTCTGACTTTTTGTAGTATCTAATTATGAGACACTACAGTCAAGTTCTATATATTTATAGCTTCTGAGAACAGTCTGTAGTTGTCATATTGTCATATAACAATTATACATACACTATATGGACAAAAGTATTCGCTTCACCTGTGAGTGGTCATAATGTTTTGGCTCATCAATATGTGTGTGTGTGTGTAATATATATGAACCAGAAGAGAAGCCCAGCTATCTCTGGTTTGGGAAGGCTAAGTTCACGCACTCCCGCAATCCCAGACTAATCCCTATTCACTCTCCCTTTATAACATAATCTAATATAAATGGAAACTTTCTGGAAATTAAATGACGGAATGTCTAAAATGAATAAAAAACTTAAAATTGTAACACCGCTACTGTAATAGTCAATCTTGAACTCAATTAATATAGCCAAAATAAATAACTGTTTAAACAATTACTACTATTCGTGTTATTGGCACGTTTTATGAGAATCTTAATACTCTCTTCTCCTGTGTACGCCAACAAAAAAGAATACACATTTGTCTGTCAAAAGAAGCTGTAGGTGGAGGGATATTCAACTAATGGATAAACTGTCATCTGTGTATTAAAATGGGATTTTCCAGTGATGTCACATGAGCCTAAATCACACCCACCAAAACCCAGTTGCTGTGACAGCATCAAATTCAACACAAATTAATTAGGTTTCTTGGACACTAAAATAATAGTGGAGGATGGGAAGCTATACACTGCCCCAAATGTTAAACCTACTGACAAAAACAGCTTTCTTCATCTAGTTATCACTAGTTGCCACAGAAACTGGGGTTACCTTTAAGCCAGCTTTGGCGTTGGGGAAGAGTATTCTGGAGAAAATGCTCTGTACTGTAGAAATATAACACTATGTTTACTGAAGTGTTTTATGGCCCCTTCACCTTTTGATAAGTCTCCCTGTTCCCATGTCTTTAAAGACAAACCTTCCAGAGGGGAGGGTGGAGGTCAGACCACTAAGCAAATTACTTCACTTGCATGCTGCTAAACAACTCTGTGCGCAAGGCTGTCCCCCCATGTCTGCCTATACGCATCGGAGGTGCTTCGGTTGACTTAGGTACTCTTTTGTAACCATCTCTCCATTACTCAATCTGAAGCTTTCCCCCTAAACAGATCGAAGACCTTTGTTTTCTTCAGTAGCATCAAATGCATCTGAGCAATAAAACGCGAGTCTTGCAAACTTTGTGATCAAATAGTTGATAGAGGTTACCCTACCAAGTGCTTGAATGATGTTCTACTCAAGGTGTACTGACATGGCACACATGATGATCCACGAAATCAGGTCAAATTCCGAACGTCATTGCAAATTAAATTGGATGAGTTTCTTGATTTTAATCGTGGTTCGGTGGAGAATCCCCATATCTTATGGGACATGATACGGGGTTCATCAAGGACGCCTCCACGTCAATTGCATCTGATTTGGTAAATCTAAACTCAGTAGAATTAAAGAACTTGAGACCAAATTAGCATTGCTGGAGCATAATCTACAACGTTATTTTTCAGAATCCACTGCACGGGACCTTGACACTGTTAGACGGGACCATAATCAGTTGATTTGACAGAGAGCTGAATTTATGATCCATAGAGCCAGACAGAACTATTTTTTTAATGGGGCCAAACCCAGCCATCTCCTCGCACTTCGACTTTGTAACAGTGATCGGTTTGCAGATATATTATCTATTAAATCTAGTCAGGGCCCTGTGCTGTCTGACCCCCTGCAAATTAATTCTGAGTTTCCTTTCCTCCTTATTCAGTTCTGATGCCCCCTATGTGCCCGCTTTCTTCAACATCTCCGACTCCCATGTCTTTCTCCGGAGAACTCTACTGCACTTGGTGCCCCCTTGTCTCTGAATGAGCTGAAGGAGGCCCAACAGAATATGTCTAAAGGCAAATCCCCAGGGGTGGATGGCATCCCCCCTGAGCTTCTCCTAAACTTCTGGGACACACTGGGTCCTCTGTTACTGGAAGTGCTATTGATAAGGGCTCCTTTCACCGAGACGTGAACTCATTTCCAATTGTTAAAAAAAAAAGGCAGAGACCCCACCAATTGTGCTAGTTATCACCCTCTGTCTTAAACAAACTCAGATGTTAAGCTGTATGCTAAGGTCCTGTCACGTCGCATTGGGACATATATGACTAGACATGTGCACTATGACCAAACAGGCTTTATTAAGAACTGGCTAGCATCCAACTGTTCGCCGTCTTTTACACATAATTCATGCAGCCAAGGATACTACCTCCCCATCTGCAGTCCTCTCACTGGATGCGGAGAAGGCTTTTGATCGGTTGGAATGTGGATCTTTGGTCAGTCTTGGAACATATGGGGTTGGGTTCGGATTTCCTTCATATGGTTAAAGTTTTATATGCTAATCCTTCTGCAATGGTCCTTACAGGCAGTAAAGGCACTTCCCAATTAGGTATAACGAGAGGCACCTGACAGGGCTGTCCACTCACCCCACTCGTTTTCCTTGTCACTCGAGGCTGTTGGTCAGTCTATAGCTTTTACTCCCTTTTTTGTCAAAAATAATCACCACCATATCTCATTGATGCTGATGATGTACTGTTATATATGGAAAACGCCACTCAATCATTCCCACAACTTTTGTCAATTTTTGTTGATTTTAGCTTGCTTCAGGCTATAAAATGAACTGGTCCAAATCAACATTAATTCCCTTGAATAATGGGATGAAAGATTCTCCCCTGCCTTTTAATATACCAGTGGTCAAGCTGTTTAAATATCATGGTGTGGACATTTACCCCTCCTTATGATCTATCTCTCAGAATAATTTTAATAACATTTTTAAGGGGATAGAGTCCGATCTGGACAAGTGGTTACATATTCCTAACTCATTGCAGGCTCGTGTGACTATTGTTAAAATGAATGTACTTCCATGTAGTATTTTTTTTAGTTCAATGCTGCCACTTCCCCCGCCTGCAAAATATTGGGACAGATTGCATTCTTTGATTTCTACATTTGTATGGAAAGGGAAGCGTCCCCGCATCAAACTTTCCACTCTTCAACGCGATAGATCCGCGGGAGGGCTGTCCGTGCCTAACTTTAAATACTATTTTTGGTCGGGGGAGTTCATATTCTTTACGATGTTTTTAAAGATAACTGCCTTCGCGCATTCCAGGATTTAAAATTGCAGTACAACTTGCCAGGTACCTCTTTCTTTTTTCAATCTCCGTTTTGAGTTTCGCAATGCGTGCTTATGGGGTGCCCTGGGGAACTGAGCTGCCTAGGCACAAGCTACACAATCTTTTAGATAAGAGGGGACTAGGGGTATGGTCCCTACTTTACTCTCTTTTTTTGACAGCCTCCTACAAGCCTCTGTCAATTTACTGATAATAGACTTATCCGTTGCTGATGTAGAGATCTCTTGGGATACTGTTTGGAATAATTTAGGGCAAGTCTCTAGGAATCCTAATCATCAGCTTATCCATTTTAACTTGATTCACAGGACATATTTGACCCCTCGAAAACGATGCCTGATTAAACTTGCTCCTACCTCTAGCTGTGTGCTCTGTCCCCAGGGTCCTGTTGGCCTTATTGTTTTGGGAATGTCCTGATGTAGTCGTGTTCTGGAGATGAGTCTCATCATCGTTGTCTTCGATTCTTGAAAACGATATTCCTTCCTAGTGTTACTCCTAGATGATGTCTCTGGATATATCAGTGCAGCAAAAGCGGATATAGCTTGCTGGCCGTACTGCGGGCAAAAAAATGGTAGCGCTGCGTTGGCAGCGGATTCCCTGGATTCAGTGGGTCCGTTCTTTCCTTATTCTTATATTCTTAATTTGGAACTGTCTACTGCACAGATCCTTGGAGGCAAGCCTGGAAGAGGGGCGCAGATTCCATTTCGGCTTTGATTTGATTTGTCTTTTTCGTTATTGTAGTATTGTCTGTGCTTGTTCTCTGCGGTCCTTCTTGGGGGGGGGGTGGGTGGTTCTAAAACGGGGAAGGCTCTTGTATTGTTGTTTATCTGTTCTATTGATGTGCCTTGCTTTTCCTCAATAAAAACCTTTTGTCACAAAAAAAATTGTGACTGTAGTAAGTGCAACAAGTCTGTAGTTGTTAAGGTAGGACATCCTTTGTTTTTTGGGAACTGGGAGAATGAAAGTAATCTTAAAACGGGCAGGAGCAGATGTCCAGCGATTGTTTGAAAATGGTATTGAATACTGGGGTTTGCACAGTGCATTGGGGTGGCAGGGGAGACTAGATCAGGACCAGCGGAATGCAGAATTAAATTGTACATATTGTCACCGTTCACAACACAGCCCCAGTTCTGCAGTAGATGTTATCAGCCACTTATCTCTCTAATCATTCAATTAACATTCCTGAAGCCATGTGCACAGTTTCAATCACCTTCTGCTCCCATTGGCCCTGCACCTTCCAGCTTAGTTTTCTGTTCCACACATAAGCCCATCACTAAACCTCACTCATTGTGAAGTCTTTTCCATTTCATTATAGTGTCTTTGATTAGTCATTTCTGTCTTGCCTTGTTCCCTTGCCTGGTTTTGCCTGACCTGATGACACCACCCGTCACAACAGTGGACAGTCATCTGTTCGCTTCATCAGTGGCTCCCAGGCTTGGTCCTCCGGTTCAGTCTGATTTCCTGCAACAAGTTATAGTCCTCAGTATACGCGATTTTCCATCTGGACTGGATATCTGCTGTCCTCTTCTGCCTTTCCCTTCTGCCCTGGTCCTTAGGGTGTGCTGAAGCTCCCTTGCTGCACGCTGTTGCCGGGTGCTGAAGCTCCCTTGCTGCACGCTGTTGCCGGGTGCTGAAGCTCCCTTGCTGTTGTCCATGCTACCAGCGGTCTCCTCGCTTATTCTCTGTACCACTTCCTGCTCGGTGTCCTATAGCCAATACAATGGGTTAGGGGGACAGGTGAAAACTATTTATTAAATGAAAAGGGGGAATAACATGAGGGAATGTGGTGATTAGTGCCCAGCAATTAATCAATAAACTCAAACCTGATAAATTACTAAAGAAATCACAAAACACCATCAAACAAAACCACCCAATAAGAAATAATCAACCATAAATAAGAAATAAATTAAACACAAAAGCAGTGAAATATACAAGATAACATATAATAAAGTGATAAATTAACCCTATTAAGGGATTCAATGCCATCACTTACCTCTTGTGACATGTTATGTTTGATATTTTATTTTAAAACATTGAAAATCAAAATAAATTGTCATGGTGACAGTGATTTTATGTTGGAAATATTTGTATGACAAATAAACAGAAATAAGTTGCTTGCATTCAGTCTTCAACTTCTGTGCTGTGGAAGCTAAATACAAATACAAATGCAGAAATTTGAAAAATGGTACAAATAATATCCAAATGTTTGTATTTCCTAGTTTAATCAAAAATGAGAAAGTTGAAGCTGCATCCCAGGCACTACCAAGAACAGGCCAACCCTTAAAACTCAAAGTGCTCAAACAAGAAAGAGACCACAAAGAGGCCGTCAATGCTTTGAAGGATCTATGGAATTCCTTGGCTGGGAGTGGGTTCATGCTGCACCAGTCAACCAAACCAAGACCTCTGCATAACATGCTGTGATTTGTACAAGGACAAGCACAAGGCCAAAGCAACATTAGAGTGGCTCAAGAACCAGAAGTTGAATAATAGTGGCAATGCAGTTTGTCCATCATAGAACAACATACTTCCCAACAGAATAGGACTTTTAATAGGACTTTAATCCATATACTAAGTCAACTGGCATCACGATTTCCCAGCTAAATACAGCATACTAGGATGCACACTACTGCTATATACAAACATAACACGGGGGAGCACTGCATCCCAATTTGCTGGTGGGGCTGTCATGACTTTATTAATCTCAAAAATTCATAGGTACTTTTGAATAATCAGGATTCTCATTTCTTCCCTGATCAGTGTGGATTGAGGAAGGAGCACTATATCTCAAAAGAAATCCCTCTACAAAGATTTGCATAACCTTTCACGTTTCTTGATCTGGACGGAGGTAAACTTCAGCCAATTATCTAAATTAGAAAACTACCAAAATGTGACTGCTACCCAATAGTGTCACCGGACTGTAAACTTCTCTGGGTTCGGTGGAAATACTTTAAGGTGTCAGGTGATCCTCAAAGTTTTTCCTAAAAACTATGAGGTTTTTCAAATACACTAGACAAGTCCAATGGAGGTTTGTCAGCATTAACTCTGTCAGTCTTCGAAAAGTCACAAGAGCATTGCGTAGGTTCTATGGGAAAATTCACAATGAATTAAGGAACAAAAGCATACCCCTTTTACTCACTAGAACAACTGGACCTGCACATGGACTACAAGAGGGACGAGTAATATCCCCTTCCAGCTTCTCCTGTAGGTGCTCTTCAATTTCTTGCTGATAATGAATATGGTATCTCTGTGGCTAAGGTTAATAGCATGCATAGACCCAGTGTCAATTTTTTTATTAAGCTGATAAAGGGGGTGGAGCCAGCTGTGATCAGAGGCAGCTGGTGTTCGTGGTGCAGCAACCCAGGCAAGTATCCCGTCCTGGGGTGCTTTCCAGGATGCTACAACAAATGCAGTTGTCCATCCCGTTTTGCCCTTTTCAGGTCAACTCTCCAGGGTCCAGGCGATGCAGTTAGGTTGGTGCTTTCTGGTAAACTCTGTGAGGGGAAAGGCAATGGAGGAGAAGGAAGCACAAACCGATCGTAATGCCCAACTAGCCAGAGAAACACCTGTACCTGCTTTTTGGTGCGGGGTTGTGTCCAGTCCCTGAAGGCAGCAAACTTTGACTCCTGGGGTTTCAGGAGGCCCCGACCAATACAATAGCCAAGGTACAACAATAACAACAATACTTATAAAGGAACTTTTAATGCCTTTTTAATAACCCAAAGTTGCTTTACAATTTTAGACCTGAGATAAACACCAAAACAGAACAATATGAAATAAGTATTAAAGAAACCCTCAACCTGACCCTACTTTATAATTTCTATATGGGCAGAGATAACAACCTCATTGCTGGGCTCAACCAAACTGACCTCTTTGTCCACTGCCCCACTGAGACCTAGAAGCACAAAATGTCCAGTTTACTACCATTAGCTGTACTGACATTTCCGTGGTATTCACTAAAGTCATGGGAGGAGCCCAGCTTTAAGCAGTCCCAGCACTCATTATTTAACAAGGACACCTGTGCTCCTGTACACAGTAAAAAGGGTACCTCTGTGATAAACCCCACACAAGTGTCAACAAATTGGAGCTCTTGATCAGGTCGATAGATGTGGCTACTGCGGACAGATGTACAACCTCTACCACTTGTCCCTTAAATAAAAAAATAAAAAACTATTATACCAAACTATTAAACAACTCTTATACCAATCAGTACATAAATAATTGCCGAACACGTGTGGTTAAAGGTAAAGGTAAGGACAGCTCATGGTTGAAAGTGCTGTTGAAAGAAATGTGTGTTTAGTTTCTTTCTGAAAGTAGTGGATGATGCTGATGGTCTGACTGCAGCAGGTTGGTTATTTCACCATTTGGGTTGTCAACAGCAACAGCCGGCAAGTGGAGCTTCATCAGAAGAGGAGAGGCATAAACATATTTTTGTTAGTTTAAGGCAGCAGCGTTCTGTATGAGGTGGAGAGGTCTAGTCAAGCAGGTTGGCTGTGGACAGAAGGGGTAGATACACCTCAACAGTGGACATTGAAAATATCAAGGTGTTCTTTGACTGATCGCTAGAGTTCTGGCTGTGTGTTTTACTACTAGAAGTTTAGAAATTGAAGAGAATCTGGTTTATATGATTTTTGCAGTCAATGTTCCAGAATTGATTACAACTTATAGCCCAGGATTGTCCGTTGCAATACTGTACATTAAGCTGAAAGTAAACGGATTGACCCATTTCACACAGACATGATGTATCAGTTGTCATGTCAGACATGCCTTGTTCTCACTCACATCCATGTAGATGACTGATGACATATTTCATTTTGAACGTATATTTGTGGGTGACAGTTTTATCTGGTACTATGTCTATCAAGTGTCCCCACAGCTGCTTGAACCCCCCCCCCCCATTGCTGCTTTCAGCTCTATTTATAGTTGCTATAATAGGACTGAAAATAAACTCAGTTCAAACGCTATTTAACGCTGTTTTATTATTGACTTGTGCATTATATTCTGTCAGTAATCTTCTACCATGTTTCCATTCTTGCCTTAGTTACGGACACTATTTTGCTCTTCACCATGATTCTTTAACTTGTGGTTGTGGAAAAGCGGAGCACCATTAGAGTTAGACTGATCACCCCATGGTGTCAGAAGGAGCGCTATCGGAAGTCCTTCAGCGATCAGCGATCAGACTCTATAATGTCTCACTATGAGCCGGAACACTGACAGCGCCACTGAAACACTTATTTTTCTGAAACTGTACTACCTGCACTGTTTCTGCACTGTATTTTTCTACAGAACCTGCACAATTGTAAATAACCTGTGTATAACTCTGTGTATTAACCTCAGAATAACCCTGTGTATTTCCCTGTGTTTAACCTTACCTTGTGTACTACCTGGTTTTGATTTATTTATTTGTTTTTGTGTTAACTGCTGCAGCGCCACAATTTACCCATGGGGATGAATAAAGTACCTATCCATCTAACAATCTATTTATCTATCTTATGCTACAGCAGAAAAATTATTTTCCCTTTTCTGCCACCATCACTATTGTCATTCCCACCTCTGCCTTTTTAAGAACAGTGTTCAAAAGCACAAATTGTGATTACTTGAACCCTGGCTTGATTTAGCCAGATATATAAAACCAGAATCCACAGTCATTAAACGGAGATCTCAATTCTAGTGCTAATTTAAGCCAGTTTAGTTGAATTCGTCTTGGATTTGTTTAGCCAGCTTCGTTAAATATCCCTCTGGAGTACCATTGTTAATTCCGTTGCTTGTTTTATTCAGGCATTACTATTTCTGGGTTTATTGTATTGTTAGTGTCTAAAGAATCATTAAAACCTCATATTAAGTGGGCACAGGCCTTACTTTTTTCAGTATTCAGGTTTCTATGTCTCATTTACTGATCTTTTCTGAAAAAATGGCTTTGTGGACCCACCACTTCCACTTCTGAATGAAGTCTTAAAGACAAAATATTCCCTGATATTTGAAAATAACCACACTGAGAATTCAAAATGTATAGTTTTTTCAGCACAGAGGTTTTAATGTGACCAGTGTTGCATTTGTTCAGGTTTAATGGGAGGCTATTCCATAGTTGTGGAGCTCTATATGCAAATGCTCTTCCTCCAGATTTTGATTTGGTTATTCTTGGTGTATATAGATTCTCAGCCTCTTGTGAGCGAATCTAGATGGGACATACGGGACTTGTATCTGTTAGCCCATTTACAGCCATTTGGCAGCCAATGTAATGAAGCCAACACTGTTGAGATGTGATCATATCATATTCTTTGATGTTCTTTTCAGCTAAGGATGTTTAACTCGTTTCAAAGGCAAAATTTAAACTTTTATGATACCTTATATCAATAGTAGCATATGCTGGCTTTCATGCAGCAATATCATATTACGTAGCTGTTGTAAACAGAAATTAATTTAAAAAAAAATTGTAGGCTAATAACCGCTAGCTGCAAATATGAGCGGAAACTACAGGGGTCTGCAGTCGCGAATTCTGAGCCATAATGAGAAAGTTTTATATGTGCAATGCCATGTTCACTGTCTGAACTTGGTCTTGGTAGAGAGTGCCAAATCAAGTCAACATTTTGTCAGATTTTTTTTAATTTAGTTGAGATGCTATACACTTCCAAAGCCTCATGTACAAAGCGCCATGCAGTATTTGTGAAAATACAACAATCTTGCAGGCTTGGAGAGAAGATGCCCTGAGAATGCTGAAGAAGGTTCTTTCTGCCCTGGTGCAGCTGCTTCAGGACATGGCTGAGAGTGATCCACCAGACTCTGCAGCCGGTGATGCCTGGATGCTCTTGGTTAGCAGAGATTTTGAATGTATTCTATGCAAGGAGATCGCCACACCTGTCTTCACTGAGACTGCCATTACTTTTTCTGTACTCCAGAGAAAGGACCTTGATCTGTCAGTGTCATACAACATTGTGGAAGGGCTCATGGGAAGGGTGAAAGCAATGAGGAAAGATGAGGAATTCAAGGTCCTCTTTTCAAAAGCCAAAGAACAAGCAGGGTCAGCTGGCATTGAGGTCCCAAGCCGGCCAGACACAGAAAGGTACCTCAGAGGTACAAGTACAGCTCCCAATCTTCTACAGAGGATCATCAAGCCCAAACAAGATCAATGATATTTACAAACACATGGCCAAAAGAAGAATTCTACTCTGATTCCACAACCCTGACTATCTCCCTACCCTGACTAAGCTCCTCAATGTACAGCTCATTCTCAGTGACATCACTTTCTGACTACAACGATATTAAATCAAGCAATAAGACTTTAAAAACTCTTTGCAATTAGTGTCTGTGTATAAATAGTAAATTAATTTGTTAGCTCTCACGTGGATGCACTGAGCAGGCTAGATACTGAGCCATGGGAAGCAGAAAAGAACTGTCAAAAGACCTGCGTAACAAGGCAATGGAACTTTATAAAGATGGAAAAGGATATAAAAAGATATCCAAAGCCTTGAAAATGCCTGTCAGTACTGTTCAATCAGTTATTAAGAAGTGGAAAATTCGGGGATCTCTTGATACCAAGCCAAGGTCAGGTAGACCAAGAGAGATTTCAGCCACACCTGCCAGAAGAATTGTTCATACAAAGGAAACAAAGGAAACAAAGAAAAAACACAGGTAACCTCAGGAGAAATACAGGCTGCTCTGAAAAAGATGGTGTGGTTGTTTCAAGGAGCACAATACAACGATACTTGAACAAAAATTAGCTGCATGGTCGCATTGCCAGAAAAAAAGCCTTTACTGCGCCAATGCCACAAAAATGCCCGGTTTCAATTTGCCCGACAACACCTTGACACGCCTCACAGCTTCTGGCACACTGTAATTTGGATTGACGAGACCAAAATAGAGCTTTATGGTCACAACCATAAGTGCTATGTTTGGAGAGGGGTCAACAAGGCCTACAGTGAAAAGAATACCATCCCCACTGTGAAGCATGGTGGTGGCTCACTGATGTTTTGGGGGTGTGTGAGCTCTAAAGGCACGGGGATTCTTGTGAAAATTGATGGCAAGATGAATGCAGCATGTTATCAGAAAATCCTGGCAGGAAATTAGCATTCTTCTGCACGAAAGCTGCGCATGGGACGCTCTTGGACTTTCCAGCACGACAATGACCCTTAGCACATGGCCAAGTTGACCCTCCAGTGGTTACAGCGGAAAAAGGTGAAGGTTCTGGAGTGGCCATCACAGTCTCCTGACCTTAATATCATCAAGCCGCTCTGGGGAGATCTCAAACGTACGGTTCATGCAAGACGACCAAAGACTTTGCATGACCTGGAGGTATTTTGCCAAGACGAATGGGCAGCTATAACACCTGCAAGAATTTGGGGCCTCATAGACAACTATTACAAAAGACTGCACGCTGTCATTGATGCTAAAGGGGGCAATACACAGTATTAAGAACTAAGGGTATGCAGACTTTTGAAATTTTTTTTCTTTGTTGTCATGTTTTGCTTTCTGATTGTGCCATTCTGTTATAACCTACAGTTGAATATGAATCCCATAAAAAATAAAAGAAATGCGTTTTGCCAGCTCACTAATGTTTTCTCAAAAAATGGTACATGTATTACCAATTCTCCAAGGGTATGCAAACTTTTGAGCACAACTGTAAATACAAACAAAAGATCCCAACTAGAGCCGCTGAAAAATAGAATTGCGACACGCTTTGATCTCGCTGCAAGGCGGTCATGTGGTTCATGTAGCTCTCAATAGTTCCAAACAAATCCGCGCTGTTAACTTGTTTGAATGGGTTTAAGCGGGACAGATAGCATCAGTGACTATATTTGCAGCAAATTTCGGTAAATATTAACGTATAATGTGCATTGATTACTACGTTGACTACATTTATAGTAGTATATTTTCTGGGGAGTGATGGAGAGGCAGCATTAATCAGTTTTTCTGTGTTTAATTTTGGAGGGAAGGGGGATTGCTCCCGTAACGTAGAATAGACATTCACATAAGCATGCACAACAAGTGAATATCAATAAATGCAAGCAACTACTCAACTTAACCCAAGAAAGAAGTCACTAGTGCAAAAAAAACAAGGCAACCAGTTGTATTCAACAAAACATTTTATTATACAATACATCCAGGGAAAGAGTAGATAGGTTTTTCCTAGAATGTCTTCATAGAAACTAATTTGGGAGATGGACATTGTCCAGTACATTGAATCTGAAATTAAATAACGATAATTGGTTGTTTTCAGTAACAAGTCTTTTTACCCCTGGTCCCACCACAAGGCCGTGCAGTCTCTGTAGCCATTTTTCTATTTCCACTGCATTAGGATTGTCCCTTGACACACACACACACACACACACACACACACACACACACACACACACACACACACACACACACACACACACAC
>JAOYSI010005501.1:0-13500 GCA_025775065.1 Hiodon alosoides
AATTTTATAAGGGTCCAAAAAAACATTTTTTTTTTTTTAATATTTAATTTAAAAGTCATCAATTAAGTTAAGTGTGAATAATAAAACAACCGAGTTCCATTACCCCCCCCCCCCCCGAGATCATTTCTGTTAAAGGGGACCAAATATTAAAACACCTTCAAACATTGGGAAGGCTAGGACAGGGAGGTTTCCAGGGAAATAAAGAGCTGATGAACCCTTATCTTTTCTGAGGGCTGGGTCCAGTTCTGCCCAGTCTGATTGTCTTTATCTGGGGGTTACGACCCTAATACCACCCTCCAACACCCGTTTTGTTGATCATAGCCCACTGCTGCCGCCGAAAGTTGTAATGACATTCTGCTTATTAATGCCACACTGCATTGTCATTAAAATGAACTTCTCTTTATTCAAGTGACTCAGAGGAAAAGTGACTTACACAAGTCAACACTAGATCTAAAGAATCACTAGTAGCAAAACAGCAAAAAAAACCATGAGTTCTGTGTAAGAGAAGAGCACAGTCTTGCAGTTAAGCTTTTACCTGGCTTGTCCTGGAAGACTAGCAATCTGTTCCACACCATCAGGACTGTCACTGTAGGGAGAAGGGAGTGGTTGACATATTATTGCTGTGTCACCCAAAAGAACCAAAAAGACACACTCATGTAGACTTACAAACTGACAAATGCAAACAAAAAAGAGGACATGTTGCGATATAAGGAGCCCATTATGGACTGCAATGTCTCTTTCTAGTTAGTAAAAATCATTAGATTCTCATGTTCCTACTTAGAACATTGCATGTGTCACATTACTGCCGGATGTAACTGGCTTGTACCTTGTGATGCAACTTGTTAAGGAAATTAGTCTTTTTCCATCCCGTAAAGAAGGGAACATCCTTTTACTATAGCAACAAGTTTCTGCACCCACCCCCCACACACACAAATACAAAGTAGCGGAGACATTACGTTATGAAAATGGGGTAGATGAGGTTCTCAGGTCGTAAATCTGTGGCACAGGTCTGCCAGTATCGGAGAGTGGGGTGGAAATAACCACTGTGTAGGAGAGACTCGACCGGCTGCATTACTGCTGTGAAAGGGAAGGCAAAATAAAATAAAATAAAACCGAAAACATGCTGGACCCCCTTTTTTTTTTTTAAATATATAAATTCTAAAACATTAAAACAGCCTAATCTATAAAGGGAATTTCAAGTAATAGACCCCCTCTCTCACAAAGCTCCAAACTAAATTGACCAGATTCAACTGTTCCAGTAATAGAGCTGTTTTTTTTTTAATGAAAACTTAGTTCCCACTTGAGTGACTACAACTAAAAAAGGAGAACGCTAAACTGTTTCGACACCTCTGAGTCCAACCCATTCCAGACAACGGGGGTAAGCATGCAATAACCATAACAGTGAGCTCACTGCCACATTGTGCCTTTATCTGAGGACCCAAAAATAATTTCAGCTATTTCAAAAGCGTTGGGGGTCTTTACTCATGATTGAGTTTGTACTCGATCAAGAAATATATATATATATATGTGTGTGTGTGTGTGTGTGTGTGTGTATGTGTGTATGTTTGTGTGTTTCTTACTAGAAATAATTCTGCTCTAAAATATTTATCCAGATTTAAAGAAGTGAGTTAAAACTATTAATCTTGTTAGATTCGACTTAACCTGGCTTTCAAGTTGTAATCTACACCGAAGTAAACATGAAAATAATGCTAAAGCTTTATCATTGAAGACCATTCAAACATTATTAAATATTAATTTTGTAAAAATTATTCCAAAGCTAACGTCCAAATGGGGCTAGCTATTAAGGAAGTTCGCACAAAAAAACCCCAACCTACAAAAAGCTTGAGGTCAGTTCAGTTGCAAAATCGTTTTAGACACCATATTTTATCATTATAGATGAAAAGTAAAGATTAAAAACAAAAAGTGCGTAAATTCACCAGACAACTTCTAAACTGACACCTCTTCGCCCACTTCAAAACAGAAGCTAACATATTCTACTCCAGTTTCCAACAGGTACTAAAAGAATAATTATTCGTATTCGTAATTATAAGTACAACGTTCCTACTCAAAACATTTGTTTGATTTTGCTCTTGGAAATAAGAGATCTTACCTACTGACCTGCGCGCCCCTGACACTTCACCAAAGAAGAGTCAAACTTACTCACTCGGCTACCGTACACATTCTATGGTGCGGCAGTTTACAGATATTCTCGCGGTAATTGGGCATTGAGACGAGAGACTGGGGTCAGAGGCAAGCAAACGCCGGAGGTGGATTGGAGGCTTTCATGTTTTTCTTTAACTCTGCTAGGGTAACGTACATGGCTCTTTAGCTCTCTAAGTATACAACATGATCGGTAATGTGGATTGTTATCGTTGCAGCGCGCATAACTACTCTGCATGCTAATCGATGAAATGCATTAATATATTTTAGTTAGTTTCAGTCAGAAAAAAATCTAGAAAGCCAAGAGCTAGCTACTATGTTGCTAGTTAACAATCTACTGTTTCAGTAAAACATTTTTGAGTCTGAGATATTATATTATTTTCATCGTATTCGTTTTTAATACTAGAATTTCGTATTGGTTATCTTTGCAGCTGCCAGCACGGTTCTAATGTGCATTACAGGCGAAAGTATCGTTATATAGCATTGTTAACTAACGTTATCGTCTTAGTTCTGACAGGCTGCAGTCAAGTATATGGAAATAGTCAGTCCACATCATTGATGGAGTTGTTTAAAGTACGAAATTGTTTTAATTCTGTTCTCATGATCTTTGTGCCTACAGGCAGAATGGTCACCTTTGTCAGTCATATTCTCTTTGGACCCTGACTGTACACCAGACGCCTGTTCCTGCTCAGGGACACAGAGTTCACACCAACAGTCCCCCGCCACCCTTGCAGCAGCGTTGAATGCTGCTGGTTATGTTTTTTTGAGCTTGGTTACAGGAATCTATCATAACAACCATTTGCATCCCTTTTCAGAATACTCTGAATGTAGTTTTAATTCCCCTTCGTTTTTCCCTGTCCTCTCCCCTCTGTTGGGAGCATTAAGGAGGTTCTGACCCTAATTCCCCAGCTGTAGCCCAGCACGCCCTCAGCCATGTTGTTCTCCTTGCGGGAGTTGGTCCAGTGGTTGGGCTTCGCCACCTTCGAGCTCTTCCTGCACCTTGCTGCACTGCTAGTCTTCAGCCTGCTGGTGGCGCTGCGCGCTGACCTGTTGGCCCCTGGAATGAGCTGGTGGCTGGTCTTCGTGCCCCTCTTTGCCGCGGATGGGCTCAGCACCTACTTCACGGCCATCGTGTCCATCCGCCTGTACCAGGAGGGCGAGCGTCGGCTAGCAGTGCTGCGGCTGCTCTGGGTGCTGACGGTACTCAGCCTCAAGCTGGTGTGTGAGGTCCTGCTGTGCCAGAAGCTGGCTGAGCAGGAGCAGGCCCGTGACCTGTGGTTCGGCCTCATCGTCTCCCCGCTCTTCATTCTGCTGCAGCTGCTCATGATCCGGGCCTGCCGCGTCAACTGAATGCGGGTCTACGGCAAAGTGACAAGACGGGCTAAAGGGAAAAGGCAAAATGACCCGGTGCCTCTGGAGCCCCGCACACTAAATGAAGTAAAGGATTCTGTTAAATCCATGTGATGGGGCTGACCACTGGATTCCCCCATTCTGATAGAACTGCTGGCTTGTTGGTTGCAGACCACCCACGGATGGGAAGCGTAAGCTTGCTAATGCTAATTTTAAGCACTGACCAAGATTCAACTTGCTGGTGGATGTCCAAGTTATCACTCTTCGGGCTGCTGCTTCTGTCAATGGCTTAAGGGATTGTTTTTTTTTTTAGGTGTCAGAACTCAAGGTTGTCTCCCCCTATTGGGGTATATGATCCCTGTAAACTAATATCTATGGACAGTCTTTCGTCTCTTGGCTTCAAACATTCTGTCCTAAGCAATGCGAGGCAAAGCCACCAAGTCTGTTCCGTCTTTCTAAATATTATCGGACTGTCAGAGGAATATATATGTATATGTTCCCTGTCCCAAATGCAGTACAGTGTTTATCCTCTGTCATGTGTGGCTGGTGTAGAAAGACTCAATGCTGGCTCGTTTGTAAACTAATGTTTTTGAGTCATTTTATCAGCAGTCTGATCCATCCACCTTGTGTATATATAGTTTTATTACATCCTTAGCAATTTCTGTCCACAGAGATTGATATTTTTTTCTTTCTCTGTATGTGTCTGCCTACCATCTTTTATTACATTTTGTTTGATGTATAAATTGTAAATAAACTATTGATATTTAAGTCTGCAGTGCTTACACAGGGTTCATAATTTAAAATGTTTTATACATTATACCAGTATTTTGAGAAAAGCTGCTGTATAGAATGTATACCTTTGTTGATATGGTTATAGGCTTATTTGAATATTAAAATACTTAAATATATTAACACCTTGATTAAATACAGATGACAAACAAGGTTCAAATTTAGTTCATTGGCCTATTGAGATCAGAAGAGCAAAGCGGTGGCACAAAATAGGCAGAGCACTGTCTAGGCTGGGTGAAGTTGTCAGTGCTTCTTTAAGCTCATTGCTTACTAACGTCTTCTATCTGCTTCCTGCAGTAGCATCCTATGGGATTTGTCTCCTCCAATCAGCACTAGTAAATTGTGCCATACCTTTATTGTCACATAGTCGTCATTTGTTGTAACAAGATAAGAAAAACATGAAATATTTCTGCGAATGCTTTCATTGGTGCTTGTCCTTTGGAACTTTTAAACAGACTTTCAGATGCCTTTGCATGCTCAGTTTCTGTTTTGTCTTTATTTCCTCTTGGCTTTTTGCATCATCCACATTCTTACTGTGATTATGTTTCATGAAACAAACATTATTAAGAACAACCAATTGAGAACACAACATAACATAATAGCAGGGCTTAAGTACGCTGTCAACACCAAAACTGAAGTTCCATATTCTGTTGGCTTTTTTTTAACAATGGCTTAAGACGATAAAGAATTACTATGAATGAAAAATACGTTTTGGCTGGTGTATGTCTAAGAAAGAATATTATGTTTTGTGAATTCCTTGTGGAACCCTGTAGAGGGTAAATATATTTTTGCCACAGGGCTAAGTGGCAGCTGGTCATTAGACGCAGCTGTGGAATTTGCCGGAGGAGTAACTGTATTTCCTGATACAAGATTAATGTGTACAATGATTTATTTACAGTATCCTACATTTAGAAAAATGTTCAAGTAGACCTCAATGTCTATTGACCAGACATAGGGTTGGATTTCAAGGTTCAAAATCTTGGTGAGCTAGGGTGAAAAATATGACTGAATTAATTAGTTAAAGAAGTTCAAACCCATGTAGCTTTTAACTCACAGACATTTGGGCTTAACATTCCCAGCACTACACCACTATAAATAAATAACTAGCCAGTTCATATGCACAGCTGTAAAGACCGATATTTTTCAAGTGACAAAAACATCTCTTGAACCACAGTGTGTATTCCCTATCTTGTAGATCAAGTGGGGTAAACTAAAGGAAGTGTTATTCCTGGGTAAGTGTTATTCATGAGGAAGTGTTATTCCTGGGTAAGGTGACGTTCAATCACTTTAAACGGCTCATTAGGTAGTTTTATTTTCATTTAGCAAGCCTCTGGTGCGTATGAAAATATAAGAAAATAATTATTGTGTTATAAAAATGTCTGTATCATTACACAAGCGTTCAGGATTAGTCTAGAGATTTAAGTTAATTAATTAAATGGCCCTACCTGCTGGATGAACAAAGTTTGAAGTAGGCCATCAAAACTATGAAAAATTTGATGTTTTGTGTATGTATTTTTAAGGTATCACTAATTAACTAAAGACAACAGGAAGTCATATTAAGCTCCATACTGTCCGGTGTAAAATTATATTAATGTAGTAAGTTACTCTGTGTATTCTCCAAATTCTCTATTGAACTTCAATTCATTACACACAAGGAGAGTCGCCTATGGGTGTCAAGTAGCACTAAAAAAATTTGACTAAATATAACTAACATGCAGCCTTAAATTTAAACACATGCATTGTATAAGGAACAGAAAAACAAAGGAAGAAGTGAACATGAATGTGGACATTTATTGGTTTTGGACTTCGCACTTATGAATACTCAGAGCAGGTTTAACCACACCTTACAAAGCTCATCAGGCCCGAGAAGAGATACAAAGAGAATGGCACAGTTTTAACGCCCTTCGTTTCAGAAAACCAAACGTAAGGTGGATTAGCTACACATTTTCTTGTTTCGAATCGACACACCCCCTAGTTACTGTGCCTTGCAACACATTCCTAAAATGGCAGTAACTGTATCTAACAAACTCACACCTCCCATAGCTAAAAATGACTCTCCCTCTCTTTGAAACTTGGTTCATAACAACAGTTTGCCATTTAATTTTTAGCTTTTCTGGCAACGTTACATTTTAAATTTTTTATTTGACTGAATTGATAGAGCCAGATGGGAGAAAGAGCGAACTAGAGCTGACTTCATTCACAGTCTAGTCGTTATTCCTCGAGCTTTGTCCGTATATGAAGGGATACGTCTCTGTCCCTGAGAGTCTTCGTTTCCACGTGAAATTAGCACATCAAAAGCTAAGCAATGTTTAATACAGGGACCTGTGAATATAAGGAAAGGCGTTGCATTTCTTTGATCGCGCTAGTACGGCAGCGATCGACACAAATGAGCAAGAGAAGCGTACAGTTGCATGATTGTCTGGATAGTGCCAGGGGCTCTTTAGAATTCTCAACCCGTGTTAGCAGTGCAATAATAAATCTTTGATGAACAGAAGTAATCTCACTCAGAGCTTGAAGTCGGTCTAGTCTAGTGTTTTGCCATGGGAAGTAAAGACGTCTTATTTGCGGAACCTTTTTTTTTGTGCCTAGGACTGTCGGTTCACTATCCACGCCATTCGCATTGTTAGTTATATAGCTAACCAATATTTCATTAAAGCTGTACTATTTAAGATAAATATTATAGATAGTTTTTCTGGCCACTGATTGTTTTGAAATAATGGAGCTCAACACAGAAAGTATCTCTCATCACATCTCGCAGAAGCGTTTATCTAGGAGTGAAAATACTCGAGCACCCCTCCCAGCAAAGCCTCTGCTTTCCCTCGTTTAAAACCTCATTAGTTATTTATTTACGATTTAGTCGTTAATATCCAATGCTGTATTGCTTTTTTTTCCAGAATTACGAGTGCTGCATTGCTTTCAGACATTCGATCTGTAAATAAATTTATTCAATAAAATAATTAAGGGTTAAAAATAGTCTGAATGGGTTGAGCTTAGTCGCTTTGATCGACAGCTCCTCTTTGCCCACTCAACAATAGAATAAGGAGTGGCTTCTTAAGTAGGCGGTATACAATGTGAAGAAGAGGTGTGTTTAGAATTAGTTTGACCAAATGAGGTTCCTTGTAAGGATGGAGGGTTTAGGACCGAAGCGTGACGTTTCCGGCTTACAGGTGCAGAAGGCGGGGTTGAAGCATCACTGAGGCAGACTGAACAGAAGGGGGAAGAAAGACGAGTGGCGAGATGTGTCAGTGTGCATAGTATTCCGCGCTGCTGGTACAGCGACAGACAGTGGATTAAACGTCAACTTCGAGATCTGTAACACAAATTCCGGAAATACCCTCTTTCTCTCTACAATGTCTGGCGGTGAAGTACGTGTGCTCCGCCGAGAGCCCGGACAGGAGAGCCCGAGGATGCCGGCCTGGAAAAGAGAAATTCTGGAGCGGCGGAAAGCAAAGGGTGGCGGAGCGGGAGCGAGTGAGTCTTGCCAGAGCGCCGTCACAGCCCGGGTTAATGGCGAAGTAACGGGAGATAACAGTGGCTCTATAAATAACGAGACTGTTTCCAGTTCCAACAGGAACTTTACCATCACCCCGGCTAGCCATCACTTTGCTGGCAAGCTTGGCAGCACCTCCGTCTCCCCTGAGCTCTCACCGGTGAAAACAAAGAAAGACCCCTGGTCTGCCATCGACCGCCCTGAATCAACCAAATCGGAGAATAATGACAGTGATCGCGGGGAGCAAGAAAGGCTCGTGCTGCAGGACAGTCTAGGCCCGTTACAAGAGAATCCTTTCATTAAACTGGAAAAAGAACGCAAGAAGCGGCAGGACCGTGAAGCCGTCAATCGACCCGTGCAGCATATATTAGAGTTGTATGGTAACGTCCCTGGCATTAGGACTATCCGCGCCGAAAACATTATAATCATCGAATCAGATCCCGATTACTTCGCGGAGGCTAGTGGTTTTAAAACCGGGTCCAAAGCGCAGCAAAACGGCACTGTGAGTAGTTACAGCTCCCTTAGTGACCTGATTGATCGTAGAGGCAGTGCAGTAACAGAGATACGTGCCAAGGAGGTTGTCATTTACGATTCATCCCTGAGCAAAAGCGAGGAGAACTTGAGCACGATAGGACGTCCTGGTTCTGATGGGGGACTGGGTGAGGGCCAGGGAAGGGTGAGTCGCATGCTACAGAAATTTGACCGCAATTTTGGGAAACTGCACCCTAAATCTCACAGCACAGAAAATTTGCTTGATTTAGAGACTAGTCCAATCAGACCAAGACTCAGACCTCAAGCACAGCCGGATCTGGTGCCAAAATCCACAACACTCGGACAGTTGGCCCGAGCGGGTCACAGTCCGGACCGCTCACAGAAAGCTTCAGTCTTCCAGTCTTCCATGCCCAGCTCGCAGTCTTCTCCAGAGGAGCAGGACAACAGCTCCTCTCTTGCTGATCCCCCCCCTTCAGTGTCTTCCTTCTGCCGTCGCTTTGAGGTTAGAGGGGAGTGCGGTGAGGCAGAGAGGTGCAAGACCAAGCCCCTGAGACAGAGGGAGTCGGAGAGCCCCCCCAAACCCAAGGTGCCATGCTCCCCAGAGAGATACTTCTCTCATGCTGACCCCTCCTCTGCCTCTGACTCCCCCCCGCCGTCTCCCCCGTCCCCCGGGTTTGAGATCCGCCCCTCGCCTCGCCCCGACATGTCTGCGCTGCCGGCTGGGGACATCCAGGCCCGCGCCCTCGCCAACCTGCGCCTCCAGTCCCGCAACTCCTTCACAGTCATCCCCAAGCGCCGGGGTCCCATCGCCTCCCCAGGTAACACTGCACCCTCCAGCCCTGTGCGGTCCCCTCCCTCCCCCGGCCCCCTGCGGAGCATGGTGGAGCTGACCCCTGCCTCAGTGCCAACTCCACCTACACCGCAGCCGCCCTCGGGGGAACAGGAGAGCCAGAGGGCGGAGGGCCAAGCCAAAACAGAGCCCTTCCATCCAGAACCTTCCGCCGGCCCCGCGTCCTCGCTACTGCCATTGGAGCCCGACCCGGAGTCCACCCCAACACAGGGGCCCGCGCCCGAAGAACCCCCCCCGGCAGCTGATCGGCTGCCCATCACTAACATCGACGACGTTGAGGTGGAGGCGCCCCAACCCGCCCCGAGTCCTGTGGTGCAGCGTCGCACAGGGAACACATTCACAGTTGTGCCCAAGCGCCGACAGGAACCTCAGCCTAGCTCCCCTGAGCCCCTGGACCCTCCCCCCGGGCCCCAGGCCCCTTACTCCCAGCTCGGCTCCCTGCTGAAGAAGCGCTATCCTGCTGTGGAGGACATCGAGGTCATCGGTGGGTACCTCTCCCTGGGCCGGTCCTGCCTCTCCAAGACAGGCTCTGCTGGCAAGAAGGTAAGACTCATGGGTGCTACTGTTACATGATGACCATATAGGACTCCAAGATGGTCTCTACCAGGCTAACCTTGGGCGTCCGGCGATGTCACTGGAAATTCGTATAATTTACCGGCTGATTTCCCCCGAATACACCATGTGTTTCGGTTTGAGTCGTTTAACCATTAAAACTTTTCATTGTGAAAAAAATCCTAAAATAGTTGATATGAATGGCTTATGTGCCCTGTGTCTTACTGTGGCCTGCTTTAATGCTGCTTTGTGAGCTACAAAGGTGTGAGTTTGTAGTGTTGAAGCACGACATTGCACAGTGTCTGATTCGGTTAGAAATTGCTTGAGATTTTTATCCATGTGGCAACCAGAGCTGTTGGTCGATAATTGGGAAAACTGAGATGAGCAGTTTTTTTCGAGAGGCCCGCGTGTTATCGCAGCGTGTACCCCTGGGCTTACTGTGCATCCAGAATTAATTTGGATCCCCTTTTGATCTTTTACGCTCAAGATCAGGGTAACGCTGATTATGTCCGCCGTCGATTGCGAAAAAGAATTACTGCCACAAAATCTCCAAAAAGAGTTATATGTGTAGATCCTAATTTTAGCCAGGCATTTAAATCCACCCCAAAACGCTTTATGTGAATCCTAGGGATTAGTTGCTAAACAGTTTTTTCGTGGTTTTCAGTGTTAGGCTACTTTGTGTTTTTTCTGCACCACAAGCAGGCACCAGGCATATGTCAGAATGTAGCAGGCTAATGTTGCGTTATGTTTCAGCAGTGTGGACAAGGCTCATGCTTTTTGCTGAACTCTGACTGCGCTCGCTGTCTGGGCACCAGTGAGGTCGTCTCCGGTGCCACAAAAAGCACGTCCACAGGAGGGAAAGAATTATCCGCCAGTCTGATGTTACTTTGAATTCGTTTCCTGGATCAGGGTTCACCCGGGTTGTCCTAAAGACACGCCGGAAACCTGTACGTGTAATTTGACCTTTTGAGAGTAATCAGAGCCGGTAGGGGTCTGGTTTAGGTAGATGGTCATTAGATTGAATCCATCACTAAATCTTCGGGAAACGGGAACGTCGGACTGAATAGGATTTTCAGGACTGCACCACATGGAGAAGCTCATTCCACCAGGAATAGAGATTCCGAATCTGACCTGAAGTGAGGCGCTAACAGGTTAGAAATGTGCAGGCTTTCTCTCAATGTGGCAGCGGTGAGATGATGTTTATTAGACGGTAACGCTCCAGCGAGGCGTCAGAACGGCGCCTTTGGGAGCGATCCCCCGATCGTGACTCACCGTTGCCTCGCCCCCTTCCCTCCGCTCTTAACTGTTGATCCAGTCACCGCAGTACAGAGCTGGCCCGTGAGGGAACGGGGCGGAACAGAAACCGTGCGCATCCAGCACCCCCCAACCCCATGCTCTTCTTAGTTGACGTAATCCTTATCTCGAATTTGCTTTCGCAGATGATCTGGGGTTTTTTGCGTTAGCGTTATCGCATTTACTTTCAAATGGACGACATGTACATTCTCCCATCTTCTGCCTGTAAGGAAGGGCTGTCTGAGTAAAACAGACATATACAGTCTCCCATCTTCTGCCTGTAAGGAAGGGCTGTCTGAGTAAAACAGACATATACAGTCTCCCATCTTCTGCCTGTAAGGAAGGGCTGTCTGAGTAAACCAGACATATACAGTCTCCCATCGTCTGGCTGTAAGTAAGGGCTGTCTGAGTAAACCAGACATATACAGTCTCCCATCGTCTGCCTGTAAGGAAGGGCTGTCTAAGTAAACCAGACATATACAGTCTCCCATCGTCTGGCTGTAAGGAAGGGCTGTCTGAGTAAACCAGACATATACAGTCTCCCATCGTCTGGCTGTAAGGAAGGGCTGTCTGAGTAAACCAGACATATACAGTCTCCCATCGTCTGCCTGTAAGGAAGGGCTAGGCAGAAGTGAATGCTGCAGAAATGCATCTAATTTCTGAGAACACTGTTTATGCTCTGTATATGAAAAAAGGCTGTGGGTGGGGATTTTCCTAAATTACGTATTTGGGTTAATGGCTGGCTTATTGTTAGCTACTTGGTGAGTCAAAGTATCAATAAAGCTGATGGGTCATATTTGTCTGTGTTCGATGCTGCCTGTCCTTATCTCTGAAATGAATTATCCGCATTATCTGATTTCACTTTAGTTCTGATTGACTTTTTCCTTATTGAGCTTGCGGTCCCCCTGGGGCCAACACTGCCCGGGCACATGTGACGTGGCCCTGTTCACTCATGGCGTTATCACAGGACTGATAATCAAGATCAGTCTTTGCACCACAGTGTTTACCTTTGCTCTGCAGTACACGGCCATTAGGTAGCTAGGGATTCGTACAGGCCATCTGAAGCTTGGGCTTGAAAGGGCCCGGGATGGTTTTTATTTAATCCAGTATGGTTAGGATTTGTAGAAACCAGCCAACGCACATTTGCAGACACGTCAAATTGGTCATGTCTGTGTTTTATGGGTGCGAGACTGAGACTGAGTTTATCTATTATTATTATCATCATCATCGTCATTATTGGCGAAAACCTCTTAAATGAAATGAACCCCCGATTTGGGTAAGAAGTGGTTAATTGTGTGTGTTTGTAATCCAGTGTGACTCCGTTTAAACGCAGTTTAACGCAGTGCGTTTTACGAGGAGCTCGGAGCTGTCCGAAAAGCCCTGTTGTTATTAGAAGCGGCTAGCCGGGCGCTGTCTGCAGGCGTGGACGGGCTCCTGCGCTTTCAGGCAGCATTCCGCTTGGCTCTCCTGTGGGGTAAAGGTGGATTTCCGCATCGTTTGCCATTGATTTAGCCAAATAATGGGTGGTTGATGTTCACTCGTGTGTTATCCTGCCCGGTGAGAGTGCTGTTCCGTACTCTGATACAGAGAGGCTAGCCCAGATGCTGTACTCAGGTGCAGAACTAAAGCGGTTATTCCCGTTTCAGGGTTTGGAGAGGGCCCTTATGCGAACCGATTGATGTCGCAGCTCTTCAAAGGTATCTGCACGGTGTAGCCCGTATCTGTAGCGCGCCGGGATTTTGGTGTGTCTCGACGTCACCACCCGCCAGGGATCGAAGTGGGGGGGGACTGTTGCAACTGTACAACCCACCCCTGTTGCTACGAGACCTCCCCTACTGGGGCAACGCTACCTCATACTCCCCGGTCCTGTGTCCCTTGTCTTGCCACAGGCTGCAGGAGTCAGTCCCCATAACAAGTTACTCTTTTTGGTTGGTCTGTTGTTGAGCCGTGGACCATTTTCACTGGGAGACAACCTAATCGGCTAATACCCAGTTTAACCTCAATACCCATTAAACTGCACTCCACTGCCTTAGATCTGACAGGTGGCAGTCATAGTTCTTTATACCTTATTTTAGCCTAGCCATGTGTCGGTGTCTGTTGTAATTATCGTAAAAGGCTCACATTTTTGGAAAGGTTACAGAAAAAAAAGCTGTGCCGTTGCTTTAATTTCTTTGCCTTCGAATATTCATATTACTTTGTAATTTGAGGTAATACTTTTTTGTATTCTATTTAGCTGTAATTATTTGATTGATTAATTTATGATTTGATTGTTTATATTATAGTAGCGTTGGGTTTTAATAATCAGCGGCCCCGCCTGCTGTCTGCCCAATCGGCTCTGCTCGTCTTTGACACAGAATTGCCAGGTGCCGTTTCTGGGCAGAGAGCGATTCACACATGTCATAAGGAAGTCGGCCCGTCGATATGGGCCGGTGATGTCACTCAATCAAAACGTGGCTCTGGTTTGGCATTATCTGTGCTCGACTCCGGGGGGGGGGGGGGGGGGGGGGGGGGGGGGGGGGGGGGG